>JAXCLQ010030239.1:0-26718 GCA_035584115.1 Cedrela odorata | reverse complement strand
GGTTTAACTTAGAAATATCTAGGGCTTGACTTAATAACACACTTCATTAGCCCACAATGAAATAATATAATTATTTTCATATTTCCCCACACTTTTCGTATTTACACTTTCTTGCTAACTTTATAAAAATTTTGCATTTTAATCCCTTGAGTTTTAAAATCATATCAATCTAGTCCTTACATAACTTATAATTATCTTGAAAATAAAATAGAATTAAAATCATATACTTAAGTATATGTATATATATATATATATATTTATGGCCTTTTATTACCTAAGTGCCGATTTAACTATACGTGCGTACTAAAATAAATTTTCTTGAATCCTAACACTTTCAAATACTTTACTAATAATAGAGTCAAATAAGATTTAGTTATGTCGAATTTTGCAGGTTCTACAAATAGTATTTGATACTAATAGTTGGGTGACAAGTCTCATGTCACAAGAGTATAAACATGAGTAATACATTGGAGTGCGTGTTACTGAACGTGACCAAATGTGACGAATCATATGGGTGATTATCCATTGTCAATGATACGTTACACAGCCGTACTAGTATACCACTGGTCCTTTGACCTGAAGTATCACGGCTGCCCTTTGCATTGAGGCACATCATTCACTTGTGTATATTGCACTGGGCTACCCACGCTTGGTGAAAGAAGCTTGCTGGCAACGTGTTTAGGTCTAAGAGAACAGGTGATGATCAAGACGGAATTTGCTGGCTTAGATATTAGAGCTTGAGATCTTAGGCGTGGATGTCATACATGAGAAATGAAATCTCTGGCCAGAGTACGTATTTTTGGAAATGTGTTTTCGGATACATGATTCCTGTATATGACTCGAGACCTTGTTCCTATGATTGAGTTAGGGGTTTGACGATTCCATGACCCGCACTCGATCGAGGTGACAATAGAGAGACTTTATTACATATAGGTACGACTATATGGATTCATTACTGTCTGGGGGTTGTGGCATCTTGCTAGAGGTTGCATATGATCATTGGAAACTTTGGTCTCAAAAAGTTGTACCGAAGAGATACGAAGGAGTTCGTGTCCACCCATATCTAGTTCACAATGAACCTAGGGGGTCACACACATAGTGAGTTACTTAATGATGATGGCTATTGTTACTATGCAATAATCGTTAACTAGTTAATGATATTGTACAAATATTGATCGGGTAGCAATTTGATTCTTTATTGTAAAGAATATATTTTTCGGTTCTGACACGCTAACACGCGTATGCGTGAAAAATATTTCAGTTTAATTTTGGGATACTGTAAATATGATTTATAGATGTAATAATATTGATATATTATTATTATATTTTAATATGATTATAGTAACCATAAAATATAATTATTAATTACATTAATATTATTATAAATATCTAATATATATTATTAATATATACATATATATAAGATATTTATTAATATACATGTACATATATAAATGTATATATATGTATTTCTCTCTTTCTTTTTGATATAAATACATATATGTTAATTTGATTAATATATATATTGTATTTATAATGTTATTATATATAAATGTATTAATAATATATTAATGCATTAATGTATGTATATATATGTATTAAAGAAATGTATACATATGATAATGGATATGCATTCTGCCGACTTAAAATAATCGTGACTTATCCATTTGCATTAAGTGGATTTTGATATTTATGAAATTGAGAAGTCGGTGGATTGATTATCAAAGAGAAAGCTTAAGTGTTAAGCTTGTTTATACATATATATATATAGACATACACACAGAAACGAAGGTAGCAAGCAAAAAAAACAAGAAAAATAGTTTTTCTTTCTCTGTTTTTCATTTTATCCTTTCTGTGGTTTTTGAAACCAAGGCATCTTCCTCTTCTTCAACCAACAAGAGTTTGGTGAAGCAAAAAATGTGGTTCAGTGTTTTGGTTGTGAACCAAGACAAAAACCAGAAGAGAGAGGAAGAGAAAGGTTAGAGAGAAAGAGCTAGGTGAGCTTTGTGAAGCTTAAACCGTAGCTCAAAGATTCCGATCAAGTCGGAACTAGCATCCTCAACACCGACGTGTATGGATACCAAGGAAGCAAAGTCGTTGCTGGTTTGTTTTATTCTTTGTTTTTATTCATAAAAACAGAGTATAATTGTACACTGAAATACACATACATGCACATATAGATTGTTAGGGAGTCTGTTCCGCAAGTTTGTTAAAACAATCAAGACTCCCCTACCGCAATTGTGCGCCCGAAACTTCATTTCGTGCATCGCACTTTCGCTGCACATGAAAAATAGAGCATGTTTATGCTCACTGTTTCGTTTAATTACTAGCTTGATATTGAATGTATGGGATAAAGACAGAAGTATGTTCCTTCCTGAATTCGAATATAGATTCAATAAATTTGATAATTGTTATATTTATTAAAAATTATTTTCGAAAATATTGAGAAAGTTGGGATATTGTGAACCTACGAGTTGGGATTTGATTTTTGTGATAAATACTCTATAAACTTATGAATATAAAGAATAGTAAGAATATTGTTGGACTAAAGTGAGGATACGCGAGAAAGAAATATTGAGATTGATGGTTGAGTGAGTGGATGTTTGTTTGTATATATGTATGTGTATATGCATGTGTTTATATAAAATAATACTGAAAATGCATATAAACTTAACACTGAGAATACATGTAAACTAATACTGAAAATACATATGAAACCAACACTGAAAAATGAATATGAAATCAACTAATTGATATACTTTTAATATGAATTAAAATGATTGCATAAAATGTTCTTGATATGTTGTTATTTGATGTTAAAAAGAATGATTGTGTTGTATGACTGAGAATGGTTGTAAATGATAACGGTTGGTTATTGTTTGTGAATATTGTGTTGTGATATAAAATGAAATAGATTGAATGTCTTGAGCTTATGAAATTGTTATGTGTACCGTAGTTAGGATTTGGAAACAGGGGGACGGTAATACATAATGCCCCCGATGATTGATTTATGACTTGGGGGACAGCGAAACATAATGTCCTTAATCACTGGTACTACTTAGTGTCTTGAGGGATGGCGATGCGTAGCCCCCCAAGCCATTGGTAGATTCATTTGGTGTTTGAGGGGACGGTGATATATAACACCCTTAAATACCAGTATGTTGTGAATGACGTGTATTAATTGTTGTATGCGACTATGAGGAATGTTTTTCTTCTAATGCATGGAATTGTTATATGTTGATTACTGTGCTAGAGACATTGAAGAACGTTTCCCTTCAAATGCATGGAACTGTTACACTTACATATATTTCATATGATTATGCAAGTGATAGTAAGGTAAAGATATATGTATATACAATGATGTTTTCTTTTATCATCCACTAGCTGAGTCTTCCAAGACTCACCCCCCACTATTCAAGTTTTGTAAGTCTAGATCTATAGTGAAACATTTTAGCCTTTGAAAACATAGACGGAAGAGAGGATACTTACTGCAATCATTAGGGTGTCGTGGTCCATCATGTGCACAGTGTATGATGTGTTTAGTTAACATTGTACTTGGTTAACTAAGTATAAATGTAATGTGATGTATCAAAATTTGTAAAACTAAAGAATTGTATTTATGTTGTGGGTAGGCATGATGCCCCTTTGTATTACATACGAATATTAGTATTTATAGACATACATATAAAGTATTGTAAATGTTTAAATAGATAGGTTATGTAAGGCTTAGGGTGATAAGGTGATTCTATAACCTATCAGTAACATTCCCAGATTTGGGATATTACACAAAAAGGCTTAAAGTAGGCAAAAATCATATGCTGATCATCGACAACGAGATCTTAAGTTCAATGGGGGATTATGTGTTTATGAAGATTTCTCTTTTTAAGGGAGTTATGCGAATTGGCAAGAAGGGCAAGTTAAGCCCGAAATATATTGGATGCTTCTAAATTCTCTAACAAGTTGGGAGCAGAGCATATGAGTTAGCACTTCCGCTTAGTGTGGATAAGATACATATAGTTTTCCATGTATCTATACTGAGAAAACATATCCATGATGTGTCGCATGTTCTTGAACCTTATACAGTAGTTGAAACTTGTAATATTATGAGCAACTTGTAGTAGATAGGAAAGTGAGAAAACTTCGATCGAAATGGATTCATTCGATGAAAGTCAACTGGCAGCATCATAAGAGTAGTGTGGCGACTTGGGAGTTAGAAGATGTCATAAAGAAGAAATTTTATCACTTATTCAAAGATAAAGGTAAATATTTCTGAACCCTAGTTGGAATTTTTAAATTTGAGGACGAATTCTTTTTCAAGGGGGAGAATGTTATGCTCCAAAATTTAAACTAAGGACATTTTAGTCATTTTACACACAAGTAATAATTTTGTTATTTTATAAATTTCATGTCTACTTGTTGAAAACTGAGCTACTAACTCCATATTAATATTTAATTAGCTATTGGGAGTGATTTGATAATAATTTGTTAAGTTTAAAAAATTTTTCTTTAAGGCTCAATCCGCGCACTCGACCTTCAAACAACAATTGGTGTTGATTAAAAATTTTGATTGATAAACGGTTTATTTCTACTAAAAGAGGACTTGATAACGATCGATATAAATCAAATTTGAGTTAAATCCGAGGTTCAATAAGAGAGAATCAAAGCTTGGAACACAGTATAGTATAGGAAGACAACAAATAACACATTTACCCTTTTCCATTTAATTTCTTTTTAATTTTTTCAAGGACAAATGAGTTATTTCTTCACATTTTAATTTTAATTTGAGCAAGGCAGAAGGCAAAAACAAGGCAATTCTTCTTCTTCTTCCCATAACCTCCATTTTTTCTTCAGTTTTTAATTTTTTTTCAATTTTCTCCAAATTACTCATTTTATAACAGATTAAAAACATGTTTATTGCTGCTAATCACAAGTACTCGACATGGACTACACTCTTGAAACTTCGTTTAAGTGATTTGGTCAACGATTAAGTTAGGAGGAGAGTGATGTCATTATTTACAATTTCAGAATTTTCACAATTACTTGCAATTTGGAGGTCTTAAGGTTAAATTGACCTTTAAGTATGATTCCCAGCATCGTTATTATCGTATTTTAGTATTTTAAATAATTTTTCGATAATAGTTACTATTTATTACGAAGTTACTGTTTATTACAGAAATTTTATCGATTATACTTGTTTAAACTAGAATTAAACCGATTAGTTGTTTGATTATATAAAATTAAATTTTGTCGATAAATAAGAATACTAGCGATAATGTTCGCGCTTGATTTAGATTTTGAAATAATATGTTATCATACAGAATTTGTTAATAATAATGAGTTAAGCATAATCAACACCTTGACTATTAATCGTTAGATTTGAATTGTAGAATAAAATATAATTCAAAAAAATGAGAGAAAGTATAAATAATTAGTATAAATATGCTATAGATACACCGAGGGAGCGGCTAATCCAACCCCTAGCGATTCAATTTCTGTTCTATTTTTGTCGACACTTGTGAGTGGATATTTATTCTTTAACTTATTTTTGTCTAAGTTTCAAGTATTTATTGAGAATTAATTGTCAAATTATAGCAAATAAATTGATTAACATTATATTTTACATGGAATATGAGATTTAATTTGAGCTATATATATATTAATGTGAAGGAATTGTTGAGATACTAATTTTGAAGCCAAAAGGCAGCCATTGTGATTTATTTGTAACATACTGATTTTGAAATATATATATATATATATATATCCATTATACTTTATTTGAAATATGATATTTGTGTTTCTAACCTTATGTTAGCCGTTATTTCAATTTTTACTTAACCCTAACTGGAAGATATAAGGAGAGAAGTTTATGTGCTTTAAAAGCACATTCTGATTTTGTTCTGTGGATGTACCGGTACATGTGAGAAACAGGGGGCGAACGCCAATCTAATATCTGATCTGAAACTTGTACACATCCTTACATACTTTTCTATTTTCACTTGATTATTTGAAACTATAATTATAGAATCAAAATAGTATACAGTGAATGTCCTGTTAGTATGGTTTATATATAAAATTGATTTTAACTTTAAATATATTTTATGTCAAAACTGAACTTGCTTAAAATTTATTATTTTTCTATGGTTTCAATATCTACTCACTGAATTTTTCCCAAAACTCACCTTACCACAATTTCCAGTGATTGCAAAACTCATTCTAAGTGAGGATTCTAGAAGATGTTCGTAAAGAGTATTGGGATTTCAAATTTTCCATGCAGTCATTTGGAGTTAATGTTTATGTCTGTTTTGTATATTTGGCACGATGCCTAATAATGTATATACATTATGAGTGTAACTTTTGTATATTTTTGTGCATATTAACATTGTACATGTACTCTTTTGTATATGAGTATCATGGTATATGTCTGGTATAGTGTTGATGGGCATGGAGCCCTTAGTATATATGTATAAGTTCATGCATATAATTTGTATTTATCAGCAGTATAGATTTACATGTTAAGAACTTGTCAAAAGTTTATAGGGTAGGATATCTTTATTTCTATGTCGTCACCACATCGATTTTCGGTGTGTGACATGACTGGATCAGCTGCTTTGCAACACCATTAACCAATGCACTATAACACACTTTGTTTCGATCTTAACTGGATCATCTGCTTTGTAACACCATTAAGCAACGCACAAACAACACACTTTCTTTTCCTCACAGGGCACTGGTATGAAAATAAAAATGGATACAATAAAGAGATTTTTTTATAGTGACGAGAGAATACCTTATTCTTGCTTTGTTAAGCCATTAATGTTGAGTATATATGCAGGGCAAGATGGATTTCAAGCTCTATACTTTCTCTTTTGCTGCCTTTTTGAAAGCCGAAATGGGAGAAACTAAAAAAGACACAAGGTACGTTAATATTTAGTAGAATATGTATATTTGTGAAGAAATTAACATGTTTTCCTTTATTTTCTTCATAATATCGTAGGAATGAAAACCTTTGATATTAATTTTGTATAAATAAATTTAACAAAAACAACAAATAAATAACACTTTGAAACAAGTAGAAGCTTAATTTATTCTCCTCTCCTTTAACCAAAACTAACACATTACAACTTTTAAAAGAATTGATTGATTCAAACACTATCTAAGCATTTATAAAATAATTAAAATTTATTCTAAATTTTTATCTTTAACTCTATTTATATATAATGACAATAATAAAGTTGTATTATTGTACATATCTTGTGTGTGTGTGTGTGTATGTTATGCATGATAATTATAAATGAGTTTGTAAACATTTAGTTATTTAATTTTTAGTAATTAATATATGTAGTTAATCCTTATGGATTTAATTAATAACAGGGGAAATGGAAATGGTCATTGAAGAGGTTGAAAACATAGCGGACGTGGCCAAGGTTATCAGTATTGAACCGGAAGACGTACCATTTTTCTTCCGATACTGATATGTACCAGTAGATTTCAGTATACCGTTTCGAATTTATCGACATTTTTGAAATATTTTTAATCTATATTCATATATATATATATATATATATATATATGAAAAATATCAAGAACACCAGCTCCACTATCTAGATTGCCAACAATCCTGGTCAAGAAAAAATCCCAAGAATCGCTATGCATACCTCTGCTAGCCATGGCTATCGAAACAACCTTACCAACCTCTCCTTCGTTTCCAGACATATACAAACCCTCGATCAACAAAGAAAAAGTCGACTTATTTGGCAAGCAACCTTTATCTAGCATTTCCTCTAAAATCCTAATCCCCTCCTTTGCATTACTAATCTTACAAAAGCCCTTAATTAACATGTTATAAGTGAAGGCATTTGGATCATGCCCTTTCTCCACCATATCATCCCACAACCTCCCTGCCTCAGTCAACTCCCCTCTTTCACACATTCCTACAATCAACGTATTAAACGTTAGCACACTAGGAATGGAACCTCTTTGAAACTCATCAAACAACTTCTTTGCCTCTCAAATTTTCCCTTGTTTACATAGCCAGTGAATAAGTGTGCTAGAAATGGCATTATCTGGCATACAATTATTCTTCAAAAGCCTTTTTCCATAAATCACATGCATCCTCAACCTTCCCCTCCTCACACAATAAATTAATAACCTTACAACAAAGTAATGAACTTGGTACATACTTTCTCACAAGCATATCATCGAGCATGTTACATGCTTCACTTGATTTTTTTCCTTTGCAAAAGACTTCAATCATAACCCCATAAGTAACATCATTAGGCTCAATGCCATTATCAACAAAGAACAAAACTTTAAGAATTCTAAACTTTCTTTTCTATTCTTTCATTCCCAAAATGCCAAAAACAAAGTATCAATTTGCAATAACAAAATCATCAAATAAACTAAGTGAGAAGAGATACAAAGAAACAAACAGACCTGTAAGACTGAGATAAAGAAAGAAGGTGATGATGTCGAAAAGCAGTTGCGAATGAGAGAGCCATATCTAGCACTTGCAGGAAAGGGAAGCGTGTACGTGCGAGCGTGGAATTTTTATGGATATGGAAAAAAGCAAGCAACAATCAGCGTACCATTCAAATGTTCAACCACTGCCTGCAAATTAGTAAAATGCTGGACGAAAGGAGCTGTTGGTTTGTTAATGGCATTGTGGGAAACTATTTTTTTTTATGCGAAGAAATCAAAGTCCAAGATCGCGCCCTACGAATTGGTTAAAGTTAATAAACCCACCCAAGCCCAAGCCACCCCAAATGTCCAATTATGCGGCTCGCCAGCAGACATTCTCACTGCATACATTCGTTTTGCACTTCTCTACAAATCCATCTTTCCCCAGTTTATCCCTTGCGAGACGCCGATTTTCGAGTCTGAAATGCTGACGATTCTTTGAATAGGTTCCGAATTCGTTTCCGGGTCCCGTGAAATGCTGCTCAATTTCATCGAAAGCAAGTTCTCGAACCCGCCGTTGACGACGGTGTTGAGTAATGATACTGATGACGATGAAACGGCGCTGCATATTGTAAGGCTGATGTGGTTAAAGCATAAGAGTTTGAGGTGGCATTTGGAGAGAATGGCGAAGTGGGCAGAGGATCTAGCAAAGCGGCGGGGGGAGAAGGCGGTTGATCCAGCAGTGGGGAGTCCGAAAATGGAGGTGAGAAAGTTTGCTCCGAGCTATTCACAGTTGCTGGAGTTGATGTTGGACCATGAGCAGATGGAGGAGAGAGTCATTTTCAAGGTTATTAGTACCGGACCAGAGAACAAAATTTCGACAGTACAAGCAAAATAGGACAAAACGGATGGATCAGGGCGGTGTCAAGCGGAGCAAATGACGAAACGAAACAGTGATGTATTTACTCTGTTTAAGGATAGAAACAGAGCATACCGAACGGTGCACCCAATACCGGTATGATATCAATAACTCTGGACGTGGCAGATAATATTTCCGAATCATACAAAACTTAAAAAATTTGGCTTTGTTGGTTGAACGTGTTCGTCTCAAAGAAATTGCCCATGATGCTCAACTTACTATGAACTTCATTTATAAGGTAATTCATTTAGTTAATTTGCTAATAATTAACTTAATCTAAAGCTGTGAATACCTTACATTTTATTTTAAACTTTTAAATTAAAAGTCGATAGTTTGAATATTTTATAAATAATGTCAGAAATACAATTGCATTAATTTTTTATTTTTATTCCATTAACTATTAAAGGAAACGCACCAAAAATGATGCTCCATTTCGTATATGCAGCAAAAACACGACAAGCAAAATCGATTCTCGAGCCCGGGACTATCTCAAGAGAAGCCATGATCATCTCACAGACATGCGAAAAGGTTCCCTACTAGATCTAAACACGTGCACATTCATATTTTAGAATTTAAAATAATTTTAAATATAAAAGCAAAGTTCAGAAGTTTTACTTCTTTATTTACAGTCCAGGTGTATCGACAAGTCAGGTTGCCAACAATAGTTCCCACTTCATTTAGGATTTCTTTACTGTAAGTGTTAGTTTCACCAAACTAATTCAAAATTTTCTCTCTCTAACCTATTTATTTCTCTTCTGGATTTTAGTTCACAACCAAGGACTTGCCATGACTTTCTCTAAGAAAAATAGTTCTCTAAAAATTTCAGAGAGAAATGAAGAAGAAGAAACTCACGGTTCTATGTCTTGTAGGAGAAGCCGTTCTTAGCCAACTCACCCTCTTTCATTTCATTAAATGAACAAAAAACAAATCCACTTGCCCACTTGCCTTTTAATTTAACAAATTAAACAAAGGTCATGTACCATGCATTGAGTGATTAGCTAAATCAACACTAATCCAATTAATATAACACATATATATTAATCTAATTAATATATATATAATAAGAGAGAGAGTGAGTATATTATACATATATCTATATATATATATATACACACACAAATATCTTATATATATTATTACTTTAATAATATATATGTAGTAAATAATTAAATATATATATATATATATATTTATATATTACTTTAATATATATACATAAGAATGTTTTTCTTGAATCGTATGATACGATTGGTTCTATGATATATCTCTAATAACTATTATGTTATTTAATTTTTTTATTATATAATTTGTATTAAAAATAATATGTTAACTAATAATCATAATATTTATATTTATATTGTATTATTAACTAACAAATTTCATTTTCTTATTGTACACTTTAACTTTGGCTTCAACTTTTAAATTTTTTTGTTTCAATGATTAGATATAGGTTGGTGAATTGGAGCTAGATCCAAATGACTTGGAGCGTTGGTAGAACCCAATGTTGATAAGACCGTACAAAATGAATCAAAAGTCACACACAAAACCGGTTCTAATTCTTAGTTCAAACTAATAATTGTGGATAGAAGAAGAAGAAAATAAAAGACTTTAGTTAAAAATAAATATATAAAGTGATATAATACCGACATACAAAAATTAATTTGTATATATACATATATATATATATATATAAATAATTGCCCTTTTTTTAGAATAAACATTTTGTCCTAATATTTATTTTCTTATTTGAATAAAGAATTCTCGTTCTACATAAATAATTATATATGAAACTTTCATAATATTATTTAAATTAAAAAAATAGTTTATAAATATAAGTATAATAACTATAATTATTGTTGATTAATCTTCAATAAACGTAAGGCACTATGATAATTAGCATATTTATTAAATATTAGTTTATAGTAAAAGAAAATAAAGTAAATGCTGACATGCATGCACTAATGGCCTTTGGATAGTAATTTTATATTTCTACAAGAATGCAGTATATTAAATTACATTACATTGATAAATCATCCTTATGGCTTGGGCTTTAAATACAATAAATAGTAAGATATAATGGTTGGTTACAAATCAAATCTGTATCCATGAACTTAAGCAAGCTGAATTACATCATTGAATATGAGGATGATTATGATTTGGAATCATTGGTACAAATCTGGGTTTACAACCTTCGCTAGCTGATATATTTATTGACTTCCCTGATTTGTTCTCTTTCTTGATTTTCTTCCTTAGCATAAATTATACATACAAATTTAAATTCATTTGACAATACTTGCTTCACTGATAACACCCCCATGATTGCTTTATATATATAGTTTTTATTCGAGAATGTGCAAAAATGTAAGGATTTAGATATTACCCCTTTTGAAAAATCTTATGTTGTTTAAAATTTATTAAGAGTATAACAAAGTTAATGTGTACCAAAAAGAAAATTAAAAAAAAAAATACATTATAGAAAGTATTTTTAACTGCTATTGTAAAATATAACAATATCCAATTTTTTGTGTAATTATGAACAAAGACCAAGTTTTGTCCATTAAAAAAATCTCAAATAGGGTTTAATTACAATACATTAAATGTAATTTTTTTAAATTTTATATTACTCAATTTAAGTTCTATGTTTATATTTTAAATTTTTTATATTACTGATTTTAAATTTTATAATAATCATTTCAACCTTTTCATTTTATATTTCAAGTTTTATATTAATTTTTTCAAATTTTAAACTAAAAAATACAACATATACAGAATGAATTGTAACTAAGTCCTTAAATAAAGAAATAAGTTGAAAATCTTAATAAAATTCAAATTCTTGTTTTCTGAATTTATATTTTTTAAAGCAAAAAAATTAAGATAATATTTAAAATGAATAGTATTTGTCGGCAAATGGAAAAGAAAAATTCAAATGCTATCACTGGTGTACAAACTACCATTTAAATTGGCAGTCACATTATAACGTTACTCCCTGTACTTCATAATTTTGCACCCAAGAATAGTGGTCCCACCGCGGACTTCCATGAAAAAATGGCCACAACCGTTTGATCACCGCGATCAGCGGACCTTTCTTTTTTCTCGACCGTTGTAAGCAAAGGTAATTAAGCACAGAACATAGTACAAATTCCGCACCACGTCCACGTGTACGTCCAAGATTAACAGGCAACTGTATTCTTAGGGGTCCAAGTTGTCCTCCCTCCATGTCAATCACGTCACGTAGCTTTTAGTATTATTGTATTTATAAACATATATTATTGTTTTTTTTTTAAGTAATGGTATTATTAACGTAACATTGTTATATAGTTGTTATATATATTAATTATATTAATAATTGATATGGAATATTATAAATTAATTTATATAAATAAATAAAATATTATATAAAAATTTGCATTCAATTATTTCAAAAATGAAATTATCATGAGCTTGACTGTTAGTCTTCTTCGCTTTAAGAGCTCTATATATATACTTTCTCTATCTTTACAGACTTCTCACATACGGCTTACTTTCAATCTACCTGCTCAAGTTCACTTACTTTCCGATTTCTCTACGCAGATAGAAATGGCTGATCAGTCAAGCTTTGTTATTTTATCAATGGCGTTGTTGGTTGTCTGCTCAGCCGCACAATCACCAGCATCGTCACCCACATCATCTCCAACTAAATCGCCACCCTCTGCAACTGCAACTCCGCCAACGGCTGTCCCCACTCCGCCTGTCACCTTCAACACTCCTCCGTTTTATGTTCCTGGTCCAGTGATTGCTCCCTCTTCGATCTCCGCGTCACCTTCTGAAGCTCCTGGTCCATCGCAGAACACCGCCGTTTCGAATACAGTTCACCTGGCCGGATCTCTGGCTTTAGGGCTACTTGCTGCTGGTTTGATATGAAGTTTTAAGTGGGTTGGCCGAGAGTTTTGTTGGTTTATTTATTTTGTGTAATTTTATATTTAAAGAAATTAATTATAACTATGTATTATGTCTTCATTATTGTTTTTTGATAAATTTGTTTCCAACTTATATATTAATACACATCTTCCGTTAATACCTAATATAGTTTGTACCTTTGTGGAACAGCCAAACTATTTAAATGCATGGTTGATTATATTGAAATTAAACATTCGAAGAAATGCCACCCGTGGCATACCCTTCAATTTTTCACATTTGTTGGTACATATCTCTTTTATATGTCGAACAAAAATGGTCTAATTTGGACAGAGATCCCTCTCTGCTGAAGAGTAAAAATTATTTAATTTGAACATTTGTCCAATCTCTACATAAGTCAGTCTCTTTACGGTCGAATAAAATTATATAAAAATCTTGAAATCGATCCTAGGAAATTGTTAGTTGACCTGGTCTGTGAGAATGTGGAGAATATTTTGTTACTGTTACGATACGTTTGTTGGTTATTTTGTTCCTAGTTTATTTTCTAGCCTTTAGTTACATTTGTTTTATTAGTATGCTTATTATTTTAGTACTAGTTTATTTCCTAGTATTTAGCTTTGAATAAAATAATCCTTGAATGCTTGTAAGTTGTGTTGAATAAAGTAGTTTAGTTGCATTGTCAGATATTTATCACTTTGAGAGATTCCACTTAGTAGAGAAAATCTGTGAGTTCCTTCTTGGTTTTCAATGTAAGGTTGGCCGAGGAGGCTTTACATCATTTTGGTAACAGAGTCAGAATTCATAAGGGAACTTTGTCATCTCATGACTGTAACCTGAAGTGAGAATTCATACACCATGTCAACAAACTCAAACCCAAACATTTTCAACACGAACTAGGAACCAACCAAAGTACAATAGTAGGTCACTCAAATTACCTTGACCTTAGAGCAGATCGCATGAGGACTAGAGTTGAGGGAAGAATGATGGGCGCGAGAGGAGTCAAGAGTTCACAATAAAAGGAGGCAAGTTTCATTCCGTGAAGAAGTGCTGGAAGATAGTGAAGAAGAAGTCTAGGTGGAAGACGAGGAAAACAGGAGTTAGATATCACAGAATTCGGCGTGGATATGACAGAGAAGGCTTTCATCAAGGTCGGGGCGAGCATCGAATGGGCTATCATCAACAACCACTTAACGAGTTGACCAAGAGGATGGAGGTGGTTGTTCCAGACCTTTATGGAAAATTGGAGCCCAATTCCTTTGAAGATTGGCTTACCGTCACGGAAGATTATTTTGATTGGTTCTCTATCTCAGATGATTGGAAGGTTTATTACTAGTATGAAACTTAAGGGGCATGCACGAGTTTGGTGAGGAAGCGTGGAGGAACAATTCCGTCGTACACAACAACTATCGGTATCCAATTAGGAAGAAATTGAACGGAATAGTGAGCTCGCATGCTCTGTTTCCGTGAGCAGCAGAAGCGCGACACATAAAAGAGACTTCCAAGCATGCAACCGCCGCAAGGGAGCCATGTGTCACGCCCCAATTTACGTCGCCCAAGTTACGCTGCAGAATAAGTAGGAATTACGCCCCAACGACAAAGCTGTTGCTCTGCAGCAGGAATTACGCCCCAGTAGAGCTGTTATGCCGCAGCAGACCATGCAGCAAGATGCAGCGTACGTGCAGCAGGATGCGGCGTACGTGCAGCAGGATGTGGCGTTCGGGCAGCAGAATGTGGCGTACAGGCAGCTGAATGTGCAGCAACATGTGCAGTAGCATGTGTAGCAGATTATGGCACAGATTCTGCCCATTAAAGCTTTTCTAAACAAGCTGCACATATTAAGGCTACAGCAAAGCTTTCCTAAATTAATTAAGGCCACAGCTCTTGACTTATTTAGGAAGTTTAAACACTAAAGAAAAAGCCTTGTATTAAATAGGAAACAATCTATGTAATTAGGGAAATCATTCTTATATTAGGAATAGGATTTACAGCTTTCATTGTAGGCCATTAGATGAGATTCTAAGGTTAATCTCAGCCCTTCATTGTACATATGTTCTATTATAAATACAATAGCCGTAGTAGGCACAAAAGCATTCAAGCTTTGACAGCAATTCTCTACAGTTTTTTGTGCAAACTCTCTTCTTCTCTTTCTTTGTGGTCTTTATGGTTTTTGGCGATTTTGGGAAGGAAGGCTGACTTAGCGCATATTGTTCCAAATTTACGTCTAAGGCCGCACGGAAAAAATCAGTCCGTGACTGTTGGTATCAGAGCGACAGTTTTGAAGAAAGAAAGAATGAGCGCCATGGCACAAAACGAAGAGATGCGTGGTAGGGAACCAATTCATGCAGAAGGGAAACGGACTAGAGCGCAAAGTAAGTCTCGTGATGCACTCAATGAACTCGGCGTAACCATGGGGAAGGTGACGGAAAGGCTGGTTGATGCGAGGGATCGGCTTGACAGTTTGGAGCAAATTGTGGAGAACCTAGAGGGCGGGTTGGCTGCCCAAGGTGAAGAGCTGCAGGAGTTCATCCACAGTTCCAACGAGTCCACCGAGGAGAAGTGGCGTCAAGGGCAGGAAGCGTTCGAAGCCAAAATTCTGGGGATGTTGGAACCATGCAGCAACAGATGGACTTATTGCACAGCGGCTTGGAGGATGCAAAAGGCGATATTGGCCTTTGCAAGCGAGTGGTAGCCAGCGGGGTTGGCTCCTCTCATGGGGCTATTCATACGCCAAGAGTTGAAGCACCTAAACCCAAGGAGCTGGATGACTACTTCTGGCAGATTGAGCGGTGTTTCGAGGCGATCGGTTTACAGAATGAACAAGATAAGGTAAGTACTGCAACCCTCTACCTTTCCAACCATGCACTTTCTTGGTGGAGTAGAAAGCATGCAGAAATTCAGAAGGGACAGTGCACCATCGACACTTGGGGGGCGCTACAGCAGGAGCTTAGGCGCCAATTCTATCCAGAAAATGTGTCGTATGATGCCCGCAAGAGGATGAGAGAGCTGAAGCAAAATAAATCAGTTGCGGAGTATGTTGAGGAGTTTTCTGGGCTCATGCTTCAAATTCCAAACATGAGTGACGAAGACCTACTCTTCAACTTCTACGAGGGGCTGCAGCCATGGGCCTTTTCTGAACTCAAGTAGCCTTTTCTGAACTCAAGTAGCGGGATGTCAAGGATGTTGCCACCGCGCTAACCATAGCCGAGACACTAATGGATTTTCGCAAGGGAAATGCGGGAAAGTTGTAGCACAAAATAAACCCAGCGATGGTGGGGGAGCGTGGGATTCTCAGCCTCAACAAGGCACGGATGAGAAAAGCCAGCCACTGAACGGCATGGAGCAGCGACGTGATGGGAAAAGAGGGAGGAAGCCAAGGTCGAATTGCTTTCTTTGCGATGGAGACCATTGGGCCAGGGATTGTCCGCGGAGAAAGGCGTTTAACGCCATGGTTGAGGCGCAGAAGCGGCGGTGGAGCAGACAAGCATGGGAAGCTTGCAACTGCTCAGCACGCTTAAGGCGAAACCAGTGCCTAACACTCCGCACAGCAAGGCTCTCATGCACGTCGAGGCGTGCATCAATGGGAAGAAGACGTATACGTTGTTGGATACCAGAGCTTCGCACAACTTTATCAAGAATGCGGAGGCAAAGCGCTTGGGTCTTCTAGTGGAGAAAGGGAACGGCTTCCTCAAAACAATGAATGCGGAAGCCAAACCTCTCGATGGTATAGTTCGGGGTGTCGATCTGCACTTGGGAAACTGGCGCGCAAGGTAAATTTTTTTGTAGCACCGATCGACGATTTTGATGCAGTGCTAGGGATGGATTTCCTGCGACAGTTCAAGGTCGTATTAATACCGCAATGCGACTCGGTTTGGATAATGGAAGGGGGTCCTTGTATGGTGCCTACAGTAGTAAAACCCACTGCCAACACTACTCTTCTCTCAGCAGTGCAAGGGAAGAAAGGGGTTGGGTGCGGAGAAGAAATATTCCTCGCAACCATGTGGGAGGTGGGTGGTGCTGTGGACAGTGAAGAGCTTGCACCACCAGCAGAAACTGCACCTGTACTTGCGGAGCGCAAGTATGTGAGGCCGGACTCCCAACCAAAGAAACTACCACCTCGGCGGAAGGTGGACCGCAAGATCGAGTTGGCTACTGAGTAGCAGCCACTTACGCCTCCTACGTTTGGTTCAAGCTATAAAAGGCACCCCCCAGCGATGTACCAAGGGCGTTCCCCAGCGGCGTATAAAGGGCGTTCCCCAGCGGCGTACGAAGGGAGCTCCCCAGCAGCGTACAAAGCTGGCAAGTCGTGGCATGAGCAGACGGATATTGCACGAGCATACTGCGACGAGGCAGCGAAGCGGATGGACTGGCAAAAAGCGGCGGCATGTGGAGTTTGGTGTTGGCGACTTGGTGCTGGTAAAGATTCTGCCCCAGCAACACAAGTCCACACACCACTGCACAAGAGGTTAGTTCGGAAATACGAGGGTCCATTTCCCATTGCCAAGCGGGTAGGCAATGTGTCATACAAAGTGGAGTTACCCTCGAGGCTTAGACTACATCCGGTTTTCCATGTAAGTCATCTCAAGCCTTATCATGGAGACGCGGATGACCCTAAGCGCAGTGAACAGAAGCGGCAGCCTTTGAGCGTAAACACAAATAGCAAAGCAAGCTGGGAACTTGGGACGACCTTGCAGCGCGCCGAGGACGTCCCTCGATTGAGTGGGGGAGAATGTCACGCCCCAATTTACGCCGCCCAAGTTACGCCGCAGAATAAGCAGGAATTACGCCCCAACGGCAAAGCTGTTGCGCTGCAGCAGGAATTACGCCCCAGCAGAGCTGTTACGCTTCAGCAGATCATGCAGCAAGATGCAGCAGGATACGGCGTATGTGAGCAGGATGCGGCGTACGGGCAGTAGAACGTGGCATACAGGCAGCGGGATGTGCAGCAACATGTACAGCAGCATGTGCAGCAGATTATGGCACGGATTCTGCCCATCAAAGCTTTCCTAAACAAGCTGCACACATTAAGGCTACAACAAAGCTTTCCTAAATTAATTAAGGCTACAGCTCTTGGCTTATTTAGGAAGTTTAAACACTAAGGAGAAAGCCTTGTATTAAATAGGAAACAATTTATGTAATTAGAGAAATCATTCTTATATTAGGAATAGGATTTACAGCTTTCATTGTAGGCCATTAGATGAGATTCTAGGGTTAATCTCAGCCCTTCATTGTACATATGTTCTACTATAAATACAGCAGCCAGCAGTAGGCACAAAAGCATTCAAGCTTTGACAGCAATCCTCTACAGTTTTCTGTGCAAACTCTCTTCTTTTCTTTCTTTGTGGTCTTTGTGGTTTTTGGTGATTTTGGGAAGGAAGGCTGACTTAGCGCATATTGTTCCAAATTTGCGTCTAAGGCCGCACGGAAAAAATCAGTCCGTGACACATGGCTATCTTTATAAACCTGCGAAATAGACTCTAAATCAATCATGACATGCACACATGTATTTTTCGGCTTTCAAAACATGCTCTGTTCACATATTCAAAAATAAAGATGAAACTCACCTTTGGCTTTGTAATCTGGGACAACAACAAATTTGCTCCCTTAGATGATCCAACATCGGTGTGGTGAAGCCGGTTCTGGCTTATTTGGGATTTGCACGCACTGCTTTTATCTTCAACAAGCTCACCAAGCTTTCTCTCTCTATGGTTTCCCCTTCTGTCTCTTCTGTTCAAGCTTTGGTTCACAGTCCAAGCTAGCTTCACTCTTCTGTCTTTGCTTTGATTCACAATCAAGCTCTCCTAAGCTTGCTTCCTCAAGCAGCTTACGGTTTGAAAGAGAAGAAAAAGCTTTTTCGTTTTTCAAAAACAGAAAAGCAAAACGAAAAACAGAGAAGTGTTCAAACTTTATGTATTTTGTATATATATGTGTGTGTGTGTGTGTGTGTATTAACTTAACCCTTAAACCTTTGTGTTTATCAATCACCAAAGCCACCTACACACAAACAACCGATTTGCATCTTCAAAATATCACAAAGAAATTAATGCAAGAAGATGAGTCATGGTTAATTAGGTCAGCTATTTGCATTTTTAACCAAATACATGCATCACATTAATACACATATATACATTAATACATTATTAATATAATATATGTACATTAATCAAATTAACATATATATATATATATATGTATCAAAATGAGAGAGAGAGAGAAATAATTACATATATATACACATTACTTTAATATATATATATATATATATTTTATACACACATATATAAATAAATATCTTACATATATATATATCATTACTTTAATAATATATATATCAATAATATTATTTAGATATTTATTATTATATTAATATAATTAATAATTATATTTTTATCATTACTTTAATCATATTAAAATAAAATACTAATATATTAATATTAGAAAATCATATTTTCGATATTCTAAAATTAAACCGAAATATTTTTTCACGTATACGCGTGCTAACGCATCAAAGCCGAAAAAATATATTCTTTACAATAAAGAATCAAATTGCTAGCCGATTAATATCTGTACAATATCATTAACTAATTAATGATTATTGTATATTATTAATAGCCATCATCATCAAGTAATCGACTATGTGTGTGACTCATTCAGTTCACTGTGAGTTGGACATGGGTGAACACGAATTCCTTCATATATCTTCGGTACAACTCTTTGTAACCAAAGTTCCCAATGATCATGTGCAATCTCTAGCAAGATGCCACAACCTCCAGAAACTAATGAATCCATATAGTCGTATGTAGATGTAGTAAAGTCCCTTTGTTGTCGACTCCCGATCGAGTGCGAGTCATAGAATCCTCAAACCCCTAACTCAATCATAGGAATAAGGTCTCGAATCATATAAAAGAATTATGTATCCGAAAACACCTTTCCAGAAACATGTACTTTGGCTAGAGATTTCATTTCCCATGTATGAGATCCCTACCTAGGATCTCAAGTTCTAATATCTGAGGCAGGAGATTCCATCTTGGTCATCACCTATCCTCTTACACCTAAACACATTGCCAACAAATTTCTTTCACTAGGCGTGGCTAGCCTGGTGCGATATACACAAGTGAACGATGTGCCTCAGTGCGGAGGGTAACCGTGATACCTCAGCTTAAAGGACTAGTAGTACACTAGTACAACTGTGTGATGTATCAATGACTGTGAATAATCACCCACGTGATTCGTCACGTTTGGTCACGTTTAGTAACACGTACTCTAACGTATTACTCATGTTTATGCTTTTGTGACATGAGACTCGTCACCCAACTATTAGCATCAAATACTAATCCTTGGTAGTATCAAACATGCTAGTCATGCAATGTCATACTCTTATATGACAATACCTCAACCAGGAACTAATTCGAATGTATTTAAATCAGACTCTGTACTCATATCTACAACTCCTTACAGATAGAGTCATGACGTCATAATACGTCACGGAATCTCATTCTACATTTTATATATAATATATATATATATACGTAACTGTATATAAAAAATGATATAAATATTATTTTATTAATCATAAACTAATTTACAATAAATAACAAAGTCATATATACATAAGGATAATATTCCTAAACCGTATGACATGATTGGTTCTAGGGCATATCTCCAACAGTATCCACCCATGTCCAACTCACAATAAACCCGAGGAGTCACACACATTAGTCGGTTACTTGATGATGATGGTAATTGCTATTATACAATAATCATTAATTAGTTAATGATATTGTGCCAATACTTTGATCGGATAGCAATTTGATTCTTTATTGTAAAGAATAAATTTCGTAGGTAAAACGCGCTAGCATTTGTATGCATGGGAAATATTTCAGTTAATTATGGGATAACATAAATATGATTTATGGATATTTTAATATTCATATATATAAATATAATAATTTAATATTAATTAAAGTAATATTAAAATATCAAAGGTAATGATTATTAATATATATATATATATATAATACATAAATGTATGACCAAAGTAATAATATAATATGTATATATATATATAAATATCTAACTCACTCTCTTAATTTATATATATATATATATATTAGATTAATATATATATATCATGTTAAAACATTCATTTGATTAATGTGTTTAATGCAACCCACCAACCAATTGGATGACTTATGGATTGCATTTAATTCATTTGATAAATTTGGATGTAAATGGGTTATTGATGGATGTAACATTCCTATTTTGGGGTGTTACCGGTAGGCGATAGGTCCGTCCTGTCATCTTAAGCCTTACCAAATCCTATTCACATGCATTTTTATACAAACTCACATCAATATCAATATATAGACATAATAGGGCATCATGCCGCTGCAGCTAATATATATATACAAATATATAATCTCAAATACCTCTTGTATCACAAAATACCACTAGCTGCTACACATGGTAGTTTAATTACATACTCTATCAACAAACATGATATACAATATGTGACATACAAAATAACACCACCAATCTCTATGTGAGATGGACCTGACACAGTAGTGACTGCAACTGATGACTTCTCCTCTACGTCATGTCTTCAAGTCGTCTTATCTATTACTCACCAAGTTATCAGATCCTGAAAATACTAAAAAGAGAGAGGGAGTGAGTCTTACTTGACTCAGTGAGTGGGTGTACACACTAGATCATATCTCATTTTTAAATTTATATTCATAGGTTAACATTAAATACATATTATCATATAACAATCTATACATGCAAAGGGGCATTTCACATCACCACATATATAAAATATTTCACATCATTTCATAATATGTCGATGTTTAAGGGCGTTACGTATCACCGTTCTCTCAAACACCCAAATGAATACACCAGTGTCTTGGGGTGTTACATATCGCCGTCTCCTAATACACTAAGAAATACCAGTGCTTAGGGGGTATTACATATCACCCTCCCCCCAAACACAGAAATAACCTATAAGTACCCTTGGGGTGTTACACATCGTCGTCCCCCAAGTTATAACTCAGTTACCAGGGACGTTACGTATCGCCGTCCCCCTGTCACAACACAATCATCAAACACAGATAATTCACAAGATGCAACATCACAACCTTTTCATTTCGCATCATCACATCATAGGTTCATATATATATATATATATACACACATATAGGTAACAATTGTCACTTGCAGCTATTTTCCTGTCAAATACACAATAACCTCATTCTTTTTTGCACCATTTTGTATATAACAAATCAAATATAATCAGATATAATCCCCCATACATACTTGTATCTATGTCATATGCATAAACATGAGTAAATTATCACATATTACTACTATTTATTATCATATAACATAATTACATTAAGTGCAAATATACATATAAATACAAACCAGCACCCACTCACCATAATAATTGTAGTGTACTCGCATTACCACAATGTCGGGGAATGGTCGGCCTGATGATCTACAACATATATAATATTATATTAGATTCATCCTTTATAACGAAACAGATACATAAATATGCTATGCATGAGACTTGACCTCCCCTAACAAGACTAAACCGAACTTGCTGACATCGGTCACCCACATAATACATTCTACACCTCGACGAATTCCAAAATCGTAGTACATTTAAATACGTAAGGTAATTTATTATAAGCTTCCTAATACACATTTTATTATATGTCTAGTTTCTATTAATTCTTTTGGATTCACATTTCGAGTTCGAACGCCTAAGTTATAGCCGTTGTTCGCCACCTTACTCAACGTAATTAGCTATAAACTATCGACAAGATGGCTCAGTTGTAACATTAAACTGTATTGACTCAGTCAACCTCTTGACTTGATTTTTGGCTATGCGTGGCCATATGTGTCTAGTTTCTGTAACATTTTACGGTTTGTAAATCTAAGGTCTAGAACTCTCAGAATCCCCATTTTATCATACCCTGCGCAGAAATTTCTACAGCCTACACTCATGCATTTCGCTCACGATACACCCTGTTCAGCACTCCGCTCATGTGCGCTACTCTAAATACGTCTTACGACACTTCTATTTATCAATTTTATCAACTCAAATCATCATTTGCTTGAACACACAATTACGACCTACCGGTGTCGCAAGTTTGTGTTTTCGATTTTCGGTAATATCTCACAACTGGCATCAACACTTCGTATGCTTATTGACCACATTTTTTATATCATATTTTTACAATATAATCACAATTTCATATAGCCACATACTGCCCTAAATCAATTCATGTATGTTTCATCATTCATTCACCACAAATTGACTACCAAGACAACACAATTCACATGAATTATCAATTAAGCATATTTAAAATCTATATTACCAATTCAACACATAAACACTTACCTTAGCTACTGAAATTACTTCTCCCTTTTCTGTTTTGGCATTCCTTCCCTTTCCTCCTCTTAGTTCACTTGGTCTCCTCTTATCCCTTCAATTTTCGATCAGCCATCATCTACTCTTTCATAATTTCAAACACAAACACTACCTCTTTCTTAGTTTCTGCCCTTCCCTCCAATAATTTGATCACAATTCTTTCTCAATTAGCCACCATTCTTCCCTCTTTCAATATGTTTTGCCTTCCCTCTCTCAATAAGTTTTGCCTTCCCTCTCTTTACTCACCAAAACCCCAACTAGATTTTTCAATCTTTTCTACACAATTCTCAGCCACAACAGTTTCACAACATTAATATCACTTACTCACACACACAACAACAATTAGATGACCCAAATTCCATTTCAACATCAATTTCATTCATACTTACTTTATTTCCCCACTTCCTTCTCATTCAATCCCTTCTTGAAGCTTTGATTATCCTCTTCCTCTCGGTTTCATGCTCTCTTGCTCAATATGCTATTATTTCTTCCCTTAATTCACCTTTGATCACAATTAATTTCAAATTGGCCAACTAATACTACACAAGCACTGCCTCCTCTTGAATACCCTTCGGCTTCTCTTACAACTTTTGCTCTTAATTTCAATCTCTTTGGTTACTTACGTGTTTTGCAAGAATGAAACAAGTCAATGTAATGTTATACATATATATAGTAATTGGTTATACTTAGGTACATATATTTATATAATACAAGGCATTATATATTTATATATTACACGTATTTAATTAGGTACTTATACTCATATGATACCAATGCATTATATATATATACATATTACATGTATTTACTTAGGTACTTATACTCATATGATACTAATGCATTATATATATATATATATTACATGTATTTACAAAGGTATTTATACTCATACCTTATATATATATAATGTTTTAGCATTAGCTTAACTATTATTCATATATGCTATACAACACTATACATATACATATATGTATTATTATTAATTTAAGTATCATATTATATATATATATGTATTAATGCATACGGTATATATACACTATTTATATATGTATTATTTCACAATCAATAATATTACTCATATTTATCACTGTTTTACCCTTGGATTATGTATTTTTATTTTGTCTAATTATGCAATCATGACAATTCTTTCCTCCTTAAAATGATTCATCCTCGAATCGGATTTAATCAATAACATACTTTAATCAATAAATAATTGGGAAAATTATCTCTGCATTGCTTCCTCAGATTCCCAGGTAACCTTATCCTTATGATGCTGCCATATAACTTTAATTGATGGAATCTACCTGGAGCGTAGCTTTTTGACCTCTCTGCCCATTATTGCTGTCACACCTGTTTCTTACTAACTGCAAATACAAACTTACATTCCTTCTATATAATACTATTACTTTATTTACACAAAACTTAAACATTTCTAGTTTACAATTTTTTTTCTTTATACATACAAATGTACATATAAGACAACTCTTTGTAATACAAATAGATTCTCAAGTACTAACCTACAAGTCAATACACATTACTTAGCTAATTTACAAATTACATATATCAAAATAAAACTACAAATACGCCTAACATCCTTGCTTGAGTACTCGGTCATCCTTATGTGCTATTATCTGAAAATTGAATTTTTCAATAAAAGGTGAGATAAACATCTCAGTAAGCAAATCATGCATGTGTTATAAGTTGATGCGGTGCAAAATATGAAACTTAACAAACAGTACATTTTCAAAAACATAAAGTTCATACAAAATACAAACATGTTCAGATCGGCTTAGTCAGTTAGTGTCACCTGCACCTACGGCGACCCGGATTCAGAACGTGATCACGTGTTCCGTTTAAAGCGGACATTTTCATATTCATATAACAGACACGCGTATAACGCGTTAAACAGAATTCTTACTAATCCGCAAACCTTGCCTTCAACGCAAGCTCCGGCTAGGTTAGAATAACATAACTAACGACTAAGGTATAAAACAATTTCATTTAATTCAAACTTTCACATATCGACAATATTTCATAAATATTTCATAAATGTGATAGCGACATTCGACCTTTTAAAAAATTGAGGCCAAACTATGGCGTGTACCGTTTTCAAAACTACGATCACCATTTTAAAACTCCGACCACCATTTTTTAAAAGTCCGGTCGCTATTTTAAAACAACATCAAACATTGCACATTTTCAAAACATTAAAACATGCATGCACAATCTACTTACCTTCGTTCCTGTTCTCCTTGAGTATATTCTTATATTAGCATTGTGTACCTAAAATAAATTAACACAACCTATTTCAGTTTCAACATTTTACCTTCTACACTTTTGATAAATGCATACCATTCAAAACCGGCAATGTATTTTGACCTAGACTTTTGGCGACACATCTTATTATGAGTCTAGTTTTCACCGCACTTTACGGATTAAGATTTCGACTCCGATTAGCCAAGTTACGCCAAATTTTTGACACATGACGCACTAAGACAGAATACGTCATATACAGAACCCTCATTTTCAAAAATTCATTGCGATCTCATTCCTTCACAAAATGAGCTAAATTTTAGATATGTTATGATCCTAGATGTCTAGTTCTCGTATAAATTTATGACGCCTTAATCCGATATCCAAAACTCTTCCGGAATTCATTTTTCCGAGGTTTGCTTAGAATTTTCAGCAACCCTTATGCCCTATATTGGCCATACAGTTTTGACACTTTCCGGCCATCGAACCTACGACCTATCATCCCTAATCCCTTCATTTTTCCATTCCCAAAACACTCATATGAGGCCGCACAATGATCACTTAAATTTCGTTTGTTTTCGCTACCATTCTTGCCATGCTGCGTAACACAATTACAACAAACACACACTTTTGGCAATCACATACACACTTTCGACACAACCCCGTTATCAATTTCGAGCACTCCCGATTATGTCACTGTAACACCCCATTCTCATACTTATTCAATCAATCATTATTACACAATACTACATCATTTCATACAAAGAGTGTTACTATTACATAATTCTTAAATATCTATCATATCATAATTCCTTACACATAC
>JAXCLQ010030209.1:0-13017 GCA_035584115.1 Cedrela odorata | reverse complement strand
GGCCACATTGTATTTTACATGTGGGCTTGATATAATTTTGTTTAATTGCTTTATTCTTGTTATGTTAATGGGCAGGTACAATTAATTAAATAGCCCATAGTTATTTTAATTGCTTATTTTTGGGTTTCTTATTTTAATTGCTACAATATTTCATTTTAGGGTTTCCTAATGTTTAAAAAGGAAACAAAGCTTATCTTTGTCGGTTGCTACAATGCCGCGGCTAAGGTTTGTTACAATATCGTGGATAATAGTTTGCTACAGTGCCATAAACTAAGGTTACTACAGTACTGCAGACAAGTTGTTTAGTATTTAAACACATTTAGCTTGTTATTTTAAAACAACTCTTAATGAATAAAATTTTGAAACTATGTGAGAATTTGCGAGTAATTCTTGAGTTCTTATGTGAACTTAGACTTATCAAAGGCTTTGCAATCCTTTGTGGTGTCATATCTTTGCAACCTAAGTTCTTGAAACGAGTTCCTCAACGGGTTTAAGGCTCATAATCTAATCATATTGGCTTTCCGGGTTTGTTCGCTTGTTCATAGGTTTTTAGGCTATTCTGTTTAGTATTTAAACACTTTTAGCTTGTTATTTTAAAACAACTCTTGATGAATAAAATTCTGAAACTATGTGAGAATTTGTGAGTAATTCTTGAGTTTTTACGTGAACTTAGACTTATCAAAGGCTTTGCAATCTTTTGTGGTGTCATATCTTTGCAACCTAGGTTCTTAAGACAAGTTCTTCAACGGGTTTAGAATTCATAATTTGATCATATTGGCTTTCCGGGTTTGGATTCACTTGTTCATAAGTTTTTAGGTTATTCTATTTACGGGTTCACATCACAAAGTAAGCTGTTTTTTATTTATTTAAATAAGTGTAGTTTTATATAGCATAGTTTAGTATTTGGGGGTTTTTAGTTGGTTTTGATTGAGTTAGAATAGATGAGTTTGAGGAGCTAGCAATTCGGGAATGGTCATACTGAAGAAAGTAATCAAATTGAGAAGTTTTTATGGTTGGTATACTTTTATTGTAAATTCATTCAAAATTTTATTTCTATCACAACATCTATTACTAAGTGCATAAAGAACAAAAATTTTAATTAAGGTAAGAGAAGATGATGACAATGGGAGATGAGAGCTATTTATTGTTTGCAGGTTAAATGAGATTTGGGTGAATTGTATGAAAGTGCCATGTCTTCTAAGTTGTGATGGGACATGCTTGTAATATTGGGTTGTATATGCGGCTTCTAGTGTAAAAGAATATTTGGCTATTGTTACTTAGCCATGTAATAATTCTGCTTTTACAATTGTTTGCTTATTTTATTACTTAGATGGCTCATTTTAATCTTGCAAGAAAATTGGTGATACAAATCATGTTGCTTTACATTGCTTTAAAGAAGTGGTTCGTTTTCTTGACAGTCCTAAGTTAATTATTTTGGGTAAGATCTCAAATTCCTTACTCTCTTTTGACATATAATAGATTGGTACAAAGATGTAGTTTAGTAGTGCTTCTCACCCTTAGATTAAAAGACAAATAAAAGTACTCAATAACACACTAGGACTATGTTGCTTTGTGTTTGTGGAGAAAAGCCCAAGTAGTGGGATATAGTGTTGTCGCATGTGGAATTTACTTATAATAGCATGATGAATTGTTGGACTAGAAAGACTCTTTTTGAAGTGGTTTATCAGCAACCAACATGTTAGATTTGGTGGTTGTAGAAGACATGACAACAAAGGTATAGAAAATTCAAGGTGAAGTTGGTGTAAAAATATATATGTTGGTTTTTGAAAATTCGGATAATTGCTAGAATTCCTAACCTAGACTTAATAATTCGTTTATAAAACAAAATATACATCTCCAAACAATAAACCATAAAATTTTAGAAAAACTAGAAACAATTGCGAACGGTATAATAAAAGCTTAGAATTTTTTTCGAGACAAGATGTATTCCTAGAAATTTTAGGAAGGTGACTGCCTGTACAACATTTTGGTTTGTCAAAAATGCTGAGCAGTGGACATAAAACCCAATACGAAATAGGTTTTCGACATTGAATTTTAGCGTCGTAAAATTTCTTGTAAACTAGACACATAAGATAATAATATATTTAAAAAAATCAAAATTTTTTATGTAGGAATGAAGTCGCAGAAAAGTTCAGAATATAGGTACCTTATTTCAGTACCGCACACTGTTGCGTATCTGCGTAGTGTATAGTAAATTAATCATAACTCAATCATTATAAATAGGAATTAGGATCCGTAAAAGGCTAAGGAAACTAAACATAACAAGGAATAATATGGTCAAAAAGTAGATTTTTTTTGTTGAGGAACGAATTCCCAAAAAATTAGAAGCTCACTGCCCTGTTGCAAAATTCGATTGAAACAATATTTGTTTAATTAAGTATAAGTTTGAATATAGAAATCCAAATAAAATACCGTAAAAAGTCACGTAATCTAAACATATAAGGGATGAACATATTAAGAATTTGATTTAAAATGCATTGTCAATTGATCCCAGTGAAAAGACAAAATTATCCCTATCCTGGATAGATGTTGCTTAGGATAAGTACGATGAAAAATTTGAGTTTCCGACCTAGGTAATAAGAGGTTCGAAACATTTTGAGCTATTATTGAGAATTATTGATGGATATGATATAGTTATTCATTAATATGGTAAATACATGAGATTATAAATTTTAATAGGAGAACATGTATTTGTACATAGTCAACCATCGGCAAGACAACAAGTTGGAAATATTTAAGCCCAAACCTGTGAGTGGATATTTTATTTTCAAAATGTTTGATTTTATGAATGTTTTAGAAAAACCTATTGAAATAAATATTTTATCGTATGTTTCTAGAATATTGTTTGGACAAATATTTGGAAAAAAAAAATGTTATGAAAATTTAGTTGAATTGTTAAGTTATTTACAAATCCAGTATTTTGAATATTGTTTATGAATGAAAATTTATATGTTTGGAGTAAGAGTAAATATTTAGAAAAATGTGTGGATAGTTATGAAATGTTATGTGGATGAGTGATTTGAAATAAAATGGTTTATATATTGACATGTGGTAAATTGATTTGTGTTAACATGTGAATTATATGATAAACGTTGTATGAAGATTTCATGTTTGAGATTTGGGTGCAAGTGCTCAGTTGAGCGCATCTGTGCACAGATTCCGCCCTTACCTATCTGGAAAAGGGGTAAGGGAGAGGTTACCATTTCCACCTTTGTCATCTGAGAAGAGGCAAAAGAGATTGTAGCTGGATAAGTCAATATTTGGCACCGCATCTACTTATTCAAGCCAACGCTAATAGTGGGTTAAATTATATTTATGTATTGATGTAAAATAACTCGTTAGCAGGTCTCAAGATGTTCGTCAGCAGTGCACTGATGAATATCTCGGGAGATAGTTTCCTGGCAAGCCCACATACTATTATTTAAATATCCACAGATTGATTTTTATCATTTCATTATGTTTTATTGTTTAAAGTGAATATTTTTAATTAAATGTGAAATTTTATATTTTAAAACTTGTACTCTTACTCCTTATTGACGTTTTCTTATTTTAATCATATTCATTCACTAGATCCTTAGGACTCACCCCTCTCACCTTTTAGTGTTGTAGGATGGACAAAGATGGACAGATATTTAAAAAGAAAAGGAAAAGGATTCAATACGGTTGGGACACAGACAGAGGACAATGAGTACGCACTGCAGTCATGCATCAAGAGTTCTGCATGGTTCAATGTTTTAAAGTTGTAAATTTGGATATATAATGTACTTTTCAATATAACTTGTTATAATTCATAGAAAATTTTATTTATTTCATAATTGGGCTTATCGCCCATATGTGAATTATGCATTGTGTCTAATAATGTAATCATGGATTTAAGTTTTATATATGCATTAGATAGGTTATGAGAGGCTTAGGGTGACAGTAGAATTTGTTACCTGCCGGTAACATCTCCGGGTATAGGGGTGTTACATTCAATGATTTTGATTGACAGGTAATAGGTTAGCCTTATAGGCTCTCATGATACATTCTGGGTATAGAGAGCATATCATGAGAGTTTGTGGTAATTGTCACAGGTAGACCCCAAGGCCGAGGCATGACAATTATTACTTAGTTTGTGGGAAGTTGGTAGTTCTTATTTGTATAATGGCATTCAAAATTCAGTTTGAGCATAAGTAATATTTCGGCATTTGGGAGTCTTTCTTCTCATTTATATAATTGCTTTGACAATGAAATGGTTCAATGGATGAGGATGTATTGCTAATAGTCACTTTTAAATAAGGAAGACCACCAAACTCTTGAAATAAGCATGCATGGTAAATTGGTGAATGGAGGAAATTGTTGTAAAATTTGAATGGTTGTATACAGCAATGGATAATGTGAGTATTCGATTATGTGTTATGCATGTGAAGGTGAAAATTTAAGTGTTATGTATTGTGCATGTGAAGGTGAAATTTTAAGTGACAATAAGCAATGGAAATGGAAGCTATGTTATAGGCTTAAAAATTTGTTAAGCAGGACAGTTTTGATTTGTTGGAATTCTGACCTAAGCTTAATATTTGGCTCATAAAATAAGTTATAAATATCTAATTAATGCACCGTAAAATTTTGAAAAACTAGATATAATTACAAGCATTCTAGCCAAAATTTAGAATTTTTTGGGAAACGACAAGTTCCTAGTAGATTTTAGAAGGTACTATTTCGTGTAGCATTTTGGTTGGTAAAAAATGCAAAGTAGCAAACAGAAAACCCAAAATGAAATAGGGTTCCCGACATCCAAATTTAGCACCGTAAAATTCTATGGAAATTAAACATATAGATGAATAACATATCCAAAAATCAGAATTTTTCATAAAAGAACGAAGTTGCAGAAAATTTCAGAATTAGGTGTCTTGTTTTGACACCGCACACTGTTGTGTATCTACGTAGTGTGTGGTAAATTAATCATAACTTGAACATTAGAAATCATAATTAGGATCCATAAAAGGATACGTAAACTACATATAACAAGAAATAACATAGTAAAAACTTAGATTTTTCTATTGAAGAACAAATTCCCAAAAAATTTGAGAAGCTCACAGCTTTGTTACAAAAATTTGGTTGAAACAGTATTTGTTTAATTAAGTATAAGTTTGGATATAAAAATCCAAATGAAATACTATAAAAAGCCACATAATCTACATGTATAAGGGAAGAGCATATTGAGAATTCGGTTCAAAATTCATTATCGATCGATATCAGCAAAAAAATGAAGTTACCGCTATTACGGATAGATGTTGTTTGGGATAAATAAGATGAAAATTGCGATTTTATCGAAATAGGTAGTGATAGTCCAAGATATTCACAGTCTATTAATATTGTATATTTATTAGTTTATATAAAAAGTGTATGGTATTTCAGATTTTAAAGAAATGACATGTAATTGTAGATAGTCAACTCAGTCAACCATTAGCAAGGTAACAAGTTGAAAATGGATAAGCGCAAATTGGTGAGTAGATCACACTTATTTTTATTATTTTAAATCATTTTATAAAACTTATTATTTTATGAACTTGGAAATAGTTTTATTAGTATTGATTTAATACAAATGTGAGTAGATGAATACATTTTTTCAGAATTTTAAAATAAAATGATGGAAATGCTAAATTATTTTCTAAAATTATTTAGAATTTAAAAATGATTTAAATGTTAAATTGTGTTGTGGATTTGTGGAATTTGAATGTTTTGCAAATATGAAATTATTTTATGCTGAGTAAGGTTATATTTTATAAAAATAATTTGAATTATTTACGAATTGTACTATGGAAGGTTGACGTGTGGCAAATTAATTTGAGTTGATATGTGAAGTAAATAATGAACATTATATGTAGATTTGTTGTTTGAGATCTCACTCTCTTTTTTTCCATTTTCAATTTCTCTTTCGATTTTTTTAAGAACTAAAGACTCAATCGTAGACAAGAACTCTAAGTTTTGTCCCCTCAAGCAATTAAATTCAAGAAATGAGCATAAATCTCTTCCACATGAAGGACTTCAACTCAGCCCAAGTTTCAATAGATCTCTCATGATTTCTCCTCCGATTAGTCATCAACTGATCCCATCAATTAATTGCGTAATCCGTAAACTAAACTACGACTAACTTTACTTTCTTATTCTTGGAATATTGTGACACTTAAAAATTAACTCCATTTTCTTCTCTCACTTAAGATATGCCTTAGGATCACTCCTACCTTGAAATTGGGGAATCGTCATTTTAATCTTACTCAAGTCTTCATCGACTTCATCTCTCTCTAAAACCTCTTCAAACTCCCCTATCATATCTCCCAACCCTTGGCCGAAATTTGCCTATGACTGGTCATGCCCATACTCATCAAAATCACCATCATCACTCTATTCATTCTCGGCTTCATACTTGTCTAAAGGTAGTTGCCTACGTCTAGCTTGTAAATTCGAATTTTGTACTTGATTAGGCTGCCCCCTTTGTACATTAGCCAATGTTCTCTCATGTCTATCCATCATGTGCATAATATCCATCCTTTGTTTCTCCATGTTATCTCTCATTTCCCCAAACATCGTATCCAACCGCTCAAACTGCTGAAACATGGCTTGCATTGTGAACGCGGGGATCTCCTCGTTTTGAGCTGATTCATTAGTACTATGTGTTACGGCAACTTCTTTAGACATTATGAATAAGCTCTCAACCTCACGTATTTATACTAGCAATGTCACTCCACTCGTGTTTACACTAAATTAGGCTTTTTTTCGATGTTGTGCTCGCACACTCTTACCTTTTACCACTCAAAATTCATCTTTCGAAATCTTTAAGAACTAAAGACTCAATCGGTAGACAAGAACATTAAGTTTTGTCCCCTTAAGTAATTAAATTCAAGAAACGAGCAAGGAATAAGAATAGACGAAAACAAAGCAAGATTAGACTCTAGACTCAATCAAAGAAAATGTAAGAAAAGAAAAGAATGCAGAAGTTCAATCATCAAATTCAATAAAATTCAGAATTTATCCTTATGTTGCTCGTCGTATTCGTTTTTTTCCTTTTCATTTTTTTTAAATCTAAGCTAGAAATTATAATGCAACAAGGAAACCTAAAAATTCAGTACTTTGGTTGAAAATTAGAAGTCTTTCTTAAGTGGATTAGGTTAATAATTGTGTTATTGGTGGCCAAACAGATAACTCTTACAAGGTAGCAAGAAATTACAGTAGGAAAATTTGATAAATTTTTTTTATTTTTTTAAAATTAAACACAAGAATCAGGTAAGATCAATCAAGAACACAAGATCAATAAAGAAAACACTAACAAGATGCAAGAACAAGAAAGACATGCAAGAAAAAAAAACGCAAGAAATAAGAAAGACATGCAAGAAATAAGAAAAACACAAAAAACAAGAAAGACACGCAAGAAATAAGAAAGACACGCAAGAAACAAGAAAGACTCGCAACAAACAAGAAAGACTTGCAAAAAATAAGAAAGACTCGCAAGAAACAAGAAAGACACGTAAGAAACAAGGTGATTAAAAGAAGAAAAAAAATTGTAGAACTGATTTTTTTTATTTATTATTATTTAATAACTCAACAAGTAAGATAAACTAAGAACAATATATTCAAACCCTAGAACGTTAGTGCATTAAGGCAAAATATATCAGATTTATATATATATATATATATTTTTAACTCGACAAACACAAAATTAAAAACAGATGATAGAATAACTTGATCTTATAGCCAAGCTCTGATACCAACTGATGTGAACCAGTAGGCAGAGTAGCCTAAAAACCTACGAACAAGTGAATCCAAACTTAGAAAGCCAATATGATCATATTATTAACCCTAGACCTGTTGATAAACTCGTCTTAAGAATCTAGGTTGAAAAAAAATGACGCCACAAAGGATTGCAAAGCCTTTGATAAGTCTAAGTTCACGCAAGAATTCAAGGAGAATTGCTCACAAGTTCTCACAAATTTTCATAATTTTATTCATAAAGAGTTGTTTAAATACTAAACAACTTGTCCACGGCATTGTAGCAAACCCTAGCCGTAGGCATTGTAGCAACCGACAAAAAAATGCATTGTTTCATTTTTAAACATTAGAAAACCCTAAAATGAAATATTGTACCAATTAAAATTTAAAAAAACCCTAAAATAAGCAATTAAAATAACTATGAGCTATTTAATTAATTATACCTACCCATTAACATAACAAACTAAAGTAATTAAACAAAATTATATCAAACCCACATGTAAAATGTAATGTGGCCTCATATGACTTCATGTCTTCACTCTTGGTCTTGGGCTTCAATGACTTGTAGCACATGCACCAACAATGGTTCTTCATTTCGCATACCTATCTTCCATGATGTACAGCCCTTTGTCTGTCGTCCATGTATGGTTTCAATCATGGTCCATTAAATAAGCTTATTCATTGCCTCTTGGATTTTCTTTGCACGTGATCTTGTAATAGGCCCATCCGGAACATCCAATAAATCTTGAACAACTTGATCAACTTGTGGACCATCTTGGATTCCAACTTATCAATCATTACTTTAATTTCCTCACAATCATTCAACCAAATTAATCTATAGAGGTTGAGATGTTTAAGCAAGGGTAACCTTAATTTCTCCATTAAAGTGTTGGAGATATGTTATAGAACCAATCGTGTCATACGGTTTAGGGATATCATCCTTATGTATATATAACTTTGTAATTAATTGTAAATTAATTTATGATTAATAAAATGACATTTATATCATTTAACCTATACAGTTGTGTATATATATAGATATTATATATAAAATGTTGAATAAGATCCTGTGATATATTATGACGTCAGGACTCTATCTGCAAGGAGTTGTAGATATGAGTACATAGTCTGATTTAAATACATCTAAATTAGTTCCCGGTTGAGGTATTGTCATATGGGAGTATGACATTGCATGATTAGTATGTTTGATACTGCCAAGGATTAGTATTTTGATGCTAATAGTTGGGTGACGAGTCTCGTGTCACAAGAGCATAAACATGAGTAATACGTTGGAGTACGTGTTACTGAACGTGACCAAACGTGACGAATCACATGGGTGATTATCCATAGTTAATAATACGTCACATAGTCGTACTAATGTACCACTAATCCTTTGACCTGAGGTGTCACGGATACCCTCCGTACTAAGCACATCGTTCACTTGAGTATATAGCATTAGGCTAGTCACACCTGGTGAAAGAAGCTTGCTGGCAATGTGTTTAGGTGTAAGAGGACAGGTGATAACCAAGACGGAATCTGCTTGCTCAGATATTAGAGCTTGAGATCTTAGGCAGGGATGTCATACATGGGAAATGAAATCTCTTGCCAGAGTACGTGTTTCTAGAAATGTATTTTTGGATACATGATTCCCGTATATGATTCGAGACCCTGCTCCTATGATTGAGTTAGGGGTTTGAAGATTCCATGACTTGCACTCGATGAGAGTCGATAGCAGAGGGACTTTACTACATATACGTATGACTATATGGATTCATTAGTGTTTGGAGGTTGTGGCATCTTGCTAAAGGTTGTGCATGATCATTGGGAACTTTGGTTACCAAGAGTTGTACCGAAGAGTTCGTATCCAACTATATATAACTCCTAGTGAACCTAGGGGGTCACACACATAATTGGTTACTTGATGATGATGGCTATTTCTACTATGCAATAATCATTAATTGGCTAATGATATTGTACAGATATTGATTGGGTAGCAATTTGATTCCTTATTGTAAATAATATATTTCCCAGTTCTAACGCGTTAGCACGCTTATGTGTGAAAAATATTTCGGTTTAATTTTGGGATACCGTAAATATAATTTGCGAATATAATAATATTAATATATTAGCATTATATTTTAATATGATTAAAGTAATCATAAAATATAAATATTTATTATATTAATATAATAATAAATATCTAAAATGTATTATTGATATATATATTATTAAAGTAATAATGTATTAATGTATATGTGTATTATTGTAATACGTGCATTTGATTAATAATAGCCAATGCATACAGCCGACCAAAACAATGACTCATCTTCTTGCATTAAATTCATTTTTGATGATTTGAAGAATGGAAGTAAGTTAACTATCAAAGGTGGTAGTCGGTGGATTTCAAATGGATTTTGAAATCAAAACACTTAAGTGTTAAATGTATAAAAGAAAAGGAAGCCGATAGTATGAAGAGATATGCATTCGGTTTTGTTTTGAAAAAAAAAAACTACAAGTGTTTTTCTTTTTCTCTATTTTTGTAAAAACCAAAAACTTCTTCTTCTTCAACCGTAAGCTGCTTAGTGAAGAAAGCTCAGGTTGCTTGGTTGTGAACTAAAGCAAAGATAGAAGAGAAAAGCAAGCTTGGGTTGTGAATCGGAGATAGAATATAAGAGAGAAAAGAGAAAATCGTAGAGAGAGAAAGCTTGGTGAACTTGTTGAAGCTCAAACCAAAGCTTACAAATCCCAAACAAGCTGGAACCAGCTTCATCACTCCGACGTGTGAATCACTAGAGGAAGCAAGCTTGTTACTGTTTCAGATTGCAAAGCCAAAGGTGAGACATCTCATCTTTGTTTTTTAAATTTTGAACAGAGCATGATTTTGAAAGTTGAAACATGCATGTGTGCATGTCCAGATCAGTTAGGAGCCCCTATTCCGTAGGTTCATGAAGATGGTCATGACTCCCCCACGGCGATTGCGCTCCCGGAAGTTGATTTCATGCGTCGTGCTTCCGCTGCTCGCTGAAACAGAGCATTCTCAAGCTCATTGTTCCATTTATGAAGTAGCACTCACCACATTGATACAACTCCCACTATTAATGATCATACTACATACCTTATTGTTAATGAAGCAATGTGTATGAAATATGTTCTCCCTTTGCTGCTCCATATCATCAATTTTAACTAGTGCATTTAATGCACATCGAACAATAAGAGTTTCACTCACAACCTCTAACACAATATGATCATGGTCTCTAGCATCCTTCAACCCTAGCTTCTCATCCTCTTCACTCTCACTTACGTCACTACTTCACCATTGTCCCTCATCATTATGACTCTCTTATTTGGACATTGGAAAGCAATGTGGCCCATTCCCAAACATTTGAAACATTTGATGTCTTAGTTCTTACTAGGTTGAGATTCGATTTGTGGTTTACGCTTGATGGTCAAATCTTCCTTCCATTTAGGTGGCTTGAATTTGATCTTAGGAACAGCCCCATATCTTCTTCCACTATTATCCCATTTTGGTTTCCATGGCATACTTGAACCCAAAGTGTAACACCCGTGATTTTCTTTGTAGAACTCATAGCTGTGATTGTAAATATACTTGTTAAAATATTAAGTGTTAGAATTTTGAGAAGTAATATAAAGTAAATCTATAAGGGTATAATTAAAATTTCATTATTAGCAAGGTTATTTTTGAAATTTTAGCTTATGGATAAATATATATATATATATATATATAAAATTAAGTGAACTAAGTATTATATATACATAATTTGGGCTCAATTTAATTAAATTAAGCCCAAGCCTAAGCTTATGTGTGTGTGTGTGTGTGTGTGTGTATTTATACTAAAATAGGCCAAAGCTCAAGTATAAATAGATATATATATATATATGTATATATAACAAAGTAAAATAAATAAATAAATGAATAAAATATTAGGTTTTTGCTTAAACTCTCTACAAAATTCAAGCCATTCATTTCCTTTAATCCTAGCCATTCATTTTCTTTAATCCTAGCCATCCACTTGTCACAATTCTAAGCATGTTTTGTAAAATAGATAAAGATGAACATAAAACTACATTAGTGGAAAATGCGGTGGCTAAATGTGGTCCATTGGATTTGGTTAAAGCCATCCTAGCCATCCATGTATTTAATTAATTAAATTAATTAATATTTTGTGTTAGTTAGTGGAAAATGTGGTGGAAAAAGAATGACTATTGGATTTGTTAAGCTCATCCAAACCATCCATGTGTTGTAAGAAACTGGAATTAATTAATATTTAATGGAAATTTGGTGGAAAAATGAGATCCATTGGATTTAATTGAAGTAATTCTAACCCTCCATGTGTTAATAAGTTAAAAGGTTAGTGTTTGACATTTCAAATTGGAAATGCAAAGGAGGCATACGTATAAGGCAAAATAGAAAAGGAAAAGAGAGTGAAAGAAAGAAGAAAGAAAAGGGAGAAGAAAGAAAGGATTGATGAGTTTTATGTCTTCTTTAATTAGTATTTTATGATTTTGGTATAGTAAGTTTAGTAAATTGTTAAGGCTATGGGAATTGTTAAGGTTATTGTAGTAGACTTTATACTTTCATGTGATATAGAAAATTTGAAAATGAAAACTATTATTAATATATTATTATGATGGTGGAAATTTATTGTTATATTATGGTAATGTGTAAATTAGTAGAAGCTTAATTATCATGGGGTTATGATGATAAAAATTGGTGGGAATGTTGTTATCATGAAATTGTAATATGTAAATTGGTGGAAGTTTATTTATCATGTTGTGATAATGGTAGAATTGGTGGGAATGTATGTTGTTAATACTAAATTGTATAAGGAAATTAGTATTATGTTAATGTAGCACTATTGAAGTGGTAAGACAATAGTAATAGAAAGTTAGAGATAGATAACTTTATAATATAAAGAAATTAGTATTGGTGATGTTAAATTGTAGTTAGGAAATTAGAAATTTATATTATGTTAATATATATGTAGTGTTGTAAATGAGAAATGGTTATTGTGTTAGTTGGTGGAAAATTGAATGATGAAGAAAAAAATGGAAGTGTAGTAATAAATATATATATATATATATGTATATGTATGTAAATTGATGTTAATTATGGAATTTGGAATGGCATAAATGTGAAAGTGAAATTGAATCTCAGCGATTACGGTAGGCCGAGTTTGTTTGAAATATTTGGGAGTGTGTAATTCCATATGTTATGATTCTTTTATTTAA
>JAXCLQ010030198.1:16369-26739 GCA_035584115.1 Cedrela odorata | reverse complement strand
TAAGCATCAACAAGACATGTTAAAACTGAGCAGGCTTCAGTAGAAACTCTAGCTTGTGAGGCTGAAAAGCCTCAAATCATCAGAAGAAGAGAATTCTTGAATGTGAATGACAAATATCCATTTGAAGTTACCTATATCTAATTTACACCGTAACTTTAAGGGTCACTGTCAGCCCCTTAAGTTGGACTTATGTTCCAGCGAGATGACAAATAATAGCTTCAATCTTGCAAACTTAATCCCCAATTTTGTTACTTCCTCAATCTAGGGCAAAAATTGTCTTCCTTCCTTGTTCTCAACCATTCTACAAAATTAAGTCAAAGTCAATTTAGTCAAAAATAGAGGACTCGAGCTGGCTTTTTTGCAAAATAATACACCATCCTGCATGTCCCGGTGAACTTTATCTCTATAAAACCATTCAACACACTGGTGTCCTAGGTCCATCAAACAATGTCCTTGTCTGCAATAAAATGAATAATCAATCAATCATTTGAGAAACCACAAAATGACCACAAGAAACAACCGAATATATTTTCAAGAATGAGCATTCATATGGTTCAGCCAAATAAAAGAATCAGACAAAAAGTTCTAGTACCCAAATTCTGATCTCTTTTCTCAAAATTCCATACTATCAGCATATGTAAAAGGTGTTCAGCAAGAAATCCAGTCAGTAGCTTTATCCCCAACAGATTGATGTCTCAGGATTTTAGTTATTAGAAATCTGATATTACTTAATCAGTAATTAATACTTTTTAGAAACTTGTAAATGAGCAGCACAAAATTGTTTAATGGGTAGATGTTTCTGAAAGGTGGAGTTTGTGCACCTCGTAAGAAAATATTCAGGGCAAAAGAACATAAGTAAACTCTAGAATACTATAGTATTTTTTTTGTAGAAACTGAATAATTTTTTGTTATATCATTAATGCTGAATATACAGGGGTACTTATAGGTAGAGTTTTTCACTTAGTCTGGGAACCACAATCTAAAAAATAGGATACAAATCAATAAGATAAAGTGTCTAGATACATTTCTATATTACTATTAACACCTAGCACTAATCAGCTATTTACTAGGAAAGCTTATCTGGAGGGATGTTAGCTTAAATTTTGAATCCCATAATTTTAGGACCTGCCAACCAGGATTTCAAAATTTGCCAACACTCTCCTCAAGCTGGAATGTAAATATTCTCCTTTCCTAGCTTGCTTAAGATCCGTTGTAGTAAATGATTTGGTAGCCCCTTGATAAGAACATCAGCTAATTGTCCTTCTTGAGACATAGGGCATACAAATCAATCCATTCTCTAATTTCTCCTTAATGAAGTAACGATCAACTTTCATATGTTTCGTTCGATCGTGTTGTATTGGGTTATGAGCTATATTGATAGCTGACTTGTTATCACAGTAAAGCTTCATACTTCCTTCCCACTTGATACCCAAGTCTTCCATAATAATCTTACCCAACAAGAGTTCACAAACCCTTAGTGCTATGGCTCAAAATTTTGCCTTTGCACTTGATCTAGCAACGACTACTTGTTTTTTACTCCTCCATGATACAAGATTTCCTCCCAAAAAAATACAGTATCCTGAAATTGATCTTCGATCCATTATTGAACCTGCCCAATCTGCATCAGTATAAGCTTCCATTTTAAACAAAATTCCCTTTCCAGGTGTTCCTTTCAAATACTTCAAGGTTTTGTACACTGTTTTTAGATGTCGCTCCTTAGGTGAATGCATAAATTGACTTATCACACTAACTACATAAGCTATATCTAGACGAGTATGTGACAAATAAATCAGTCTTCCCACCAACCTTTGATAGCTTCCTTTATCTGTTAGTGTGTTTTCTGCTTCTTCTCCTAGTTGATGAGATTGTTCAATGGGGACTTCGGAAGGTTTACAACCAAGCATTCCTGTTTCTTGTAATAGGTCAAGGATATATTTTTGTTGGGACATAAATATACCCTTATTTGAATATGCTATTTCTATTTCTAAAAAATATTTGAGTCTTCCAAGTTCTTTGAGTTCAAATTCAACAGCCAATCTCTTCTTAAGTCTTCTAATTTCATCAAAATCATCTCCTGTTACTATGATATCATCAATATAAACAATTAAAATTGTGACTTTACCATTTTCAAACATCTTGATGAATAATGTATGGTCTCCGTGTGACTATTTGAATTACATTTTTTCCATTGCTTGACTAAATCTCCCAAACCATGCTCTTGGAGATTGTTTCAGTCCATATAAAGCCTTTTTTAGTTTACATACCTTATTTTTTCTAGAATTAATGCTAAATCTAGGTGGTGTTTCCATATAAACTTCCTCCTTCAATTCTCCATGTAAGAATGCATTTTTCACATCGAATTGCAATAAGGGCCACTGGAAATGTGCTGCTAGAGACAAACGAATTATGATTGTATTCATTTTTGTCACCGGAGCAAATGTCTCTGAATAGTCCACTCTGTAAGTCTGAGTATATCTTTTTGCCACAAGCCTCGCTTTGTTCCTCTCCATAATACCATCAGCTTTGTACTTTATCGTATATATCCATTTGCAGCCTATTGGTTTCTTCCGTTCTGGCAATTCCACCATATCCCAAGTTTTATTCTTTTCCAAGGCCTTCATTTCCTCTTCCATTGCTTTCTTCCAATTTTCGTCCTACAATCTGAGGTGTTGTATTTGTGTGTAGCTTGGTGAGAAAAGATCTATAAGATGGAGAAATTTTCTCAAAAGAAATGAAGTTAGCAATAAGATGCTAAGTACACTTTCTAATTCCTTTTCGAACAGCAATAGAAACATCTAGATCTAACAAATCAATAATTACCTTTTTTCCTTCAGCTGATGGTTCAGATTCTTGAACATGCTGTGGTTCAAAATCAATTTTCTTTCTTGAATAGACCTGTAGTGGCAAATTAGAAACATTTTTCCCTATTTTCTCCTTTTCACTAGGAAATGTATTAGGGTCAGATGGATATGAATTGGATGGCAAAATAGACTCTGATCTAGATTGGTTTTGTTAATGAGCAACAGTAAATGGATGTTTAGTTGCTGACTGAGAACGAAGTTGTTCAGCTTTAGGTAATAGCGGAGGCCGTTTAGGCAGAGAATGTTCTTCAATTTGAGATAACAACGGTGATTGTTCTGGTAAAGACTGTTGTGGCTGTTTAAGGGTGACTGTTCAGGTGTTTGTTTAAGGGAGGAATGTGGCTGCAATGACTATAAAAATTCAAAAAAATCAAAATCAAAGTTTATAATCTGATCTTCTTGTTTATTATTCTCCCCCTGAAGTGGTTCAAAAAATGATATATTCTCAGCAAAAGTAACTTCCTTAGATACAAATATTTTTATGGTTTGAGAATTATAACATTTATAACCCCTTTTTGTAGGAGAATATCCAATAAAGACACATTTTATAGCTTCAGGATCTAGTTTACTACGATGTTGTGAATGAACATGAACATAGGAGATGCATCCAAAAAATTTTGGTGGAAGTCTGTGAGACAAAGCAATATAAAGAAAAAACTTTGAGAGAGTTTCAAAGGGGGTTTTGTTGTGTAAGACTCTAAAAGAAATTCGGTTCAAAAGATAGGTAGCGGTTAGAGGTGCTTCTCCCTAATAGTGTTTAGGAACATGTTCTTCAATCAACAAAACTCTAATTATTTCAAGTAGATGCCTATTCTTTCTTTTTGTTACCCCGTTTTGTTGAGGTGTATCAATGCATGAGGATTAATGTATAATACCTTCCTTTCGGAGAATAGGTATAAGACTTGGTTAAAGTATTCATTTCCATTATCTGACTTGATGACCTTGATGTTAGTATTAAATTGAGTTTGAATCATTTTCAAGAAATTTGGAACTATCATACTTACATCGGATTTATTTTTCATCAAATATAACTAAATAACTCTTGTGTAATCATCAACAAAGATAATAAGCCAACGAGCCCCATTAAGATTTGAGATTTTACGCAATCCTCAAACATTGGTATGAATAATAGAAAAAGGAGAGACATACCTAATATTGATTGAAGGAAATAAAGTTCGTTGATGTTTTGTAAATTGACATGACCTACATTGGAAAAGTGATTCATCTACCCCTTTAAACAAATATGGAAACATGATCTTAAGAACATGGAATAATGGATGTCCTAGCCTAAAATGATGAAGCCAAATTTGAGACTTATTGAATGATAATTTTTCAGAAAAAAAAAGAAATAGGTACTAATGTTACCTGTCTGCCACTGCTAGTATCCAAAAAATACAATCTATTCTTTTCATTAGCATGACTAATCATCCTCCCCATAGCTGATTCTTGAAACACACACTTATCAGATGAGAATATCACTTTACAATTTAATTCCCTTGTCAATTTTAGAATTGATAAGAAATTTATTGAAAGCTTTGGTACATGAAGTACAGAATCTAAAACAAGGGAAGGAGTAATCAAGATAGCTCATTTTCTTGCCATTGATGCCATAGTTCCATTTGCTACTCTGATTTTTTGATTTCCAGAACATGGAATATAGGTGAAAAAATGATGAGACGAGTTTGTCATGTGATCTATTGCTCCTGAGTCCACTATCCAAGCACCACGGCTATTGTTGTCCAAAGAGACCATAAATGATTAAGACAAAATATTACTTGTGTATGGTAAGGAACATGAGCCAATTTGCTTGTCAAGTGAGGTAAGTAAGCTTCGAATCTTATCAACTTTTTCCTGGTTGAGGATGTTCATTTCAGTTTGGACCTTACTCAATTTCTGACTAGGGTCTTCTTCTGTTACAACCACATTTGCTTGGTGGTTCCCTTGTTTCTGGTTTGGTTGGGTGTTGCTCCTCCCAAATGGTGGTTTTCCCTTTAGCTTCCGGCATGTCTTTTTGGTATGCCTTGGCTTTTTACAGTAGTTACCCTATAGGTCATCTTTGTTTGTCCGTGTAGCGTCTTGGATGTTTTGATTGGAACTCGAACAGTAAAGTGGCTGTTTAATTGTTGTGAATAGCACTGACCCTTCAAACTTTGAAGCGTCAACCATTCCAGACCGTCTCCCTTTTTCGCTTTGAATAACTGCAAACACTTCACTTAATGGTGGCATTTCATCTTTTCCTAGTATTTGTACCCGAACCTGGTCAAACTCTATATTTTACCCTACTAAGAACTCATAAATCCTTTCTCCCTCAAAAATTTGAGTAACATAGCAACATCCTCACTGCACTTCATCTTAATATTGTGGTAATAATCAAATTCCAACCATAATCCGTTCAAGGTATTGTAATAATTAGTAACAGACATAATACCTTGCTTAGTTGAGTGAATCTTTGTCTTAATCTCAAAGACAAACGCAATGTTCTTCACCTTAGAATAAATTTGCTTCATGGTCTCCCAAATCTCCTTAGCTCTAGCAAAAAACATGTAGTTTCCGCTGACTTCTGGTTGCATAGAATCCCATAAGCATGACATGATTAGAGAATCTTCAACATCCCATGCTTCAAACTTTGGATCTTCTGTGCTCAGTGTTGGTTTAATTAGATGATGAAATTTTCCTTTACCCTTGAGTTTCGTACGCATAATTTGGGACCAAATCATGTAATTTTGACCATTGAGACGATAGGCAGCTTGGATGACCCCGAGTTCATTTGGATGAACTGTTGATGTAGCTTCAAATGAAACTGTTTTGAAGGAATCTGAAACTGTAGACATGATGTAGGATTAAGGGTGTGTTCTTTGAAGACTTGAGATCAAGGAAGAATAAGAAATAACTGAAAGAAAGAAGGCAATTAAGACTTAGAATATTAGTTGTAGTAAACTAGGTTCCAGCAATGAAGGCTGAAAAAAAAAAATACTACTTTGTTTTAAGGCTCTGATACCACGTAGAAATTGAATAATTTTTTTGTTATATAATTAATGCTAAATATACAAGGGTACTTATAGGTAGAGTTTTTCACTTAATCTGAGAACTACAATCTAAAAAATAGGATACAAATCAATAAGATAAAGTGTCTAGATGCATTCCTATGTTAATACTAATAGATAACACTAATTAGCTATTTACTAGGAAAGCTTATCTGGAGAGATGTTAGCTTAAATTTTGAATCCCATAATTCTAGGACCTGCCAACCAGGATTTCCAAATTTGCTAACAATTTCATCATTTACTGGGCTAAAATAAAAGGAGAGAAAACCACATTTAAATCCACAGGTCAGCTCACTATGTCCATGGCAAGATAAATTGAGATATCATACACCAGAAGTTGCTGGCATTCATGCTGAAAGATTTATATCATTTAAGGACAATGAAAATTCTATGAGCAAGAGAAAAAATACTGAACATGGGAAGCCAGGAATCAGATACAACATATACTCATGAACAATAATTTTAACTTGGGATTGAGTGTATTTCCACAAGGATAATAACGTCTTCATTGTAATGACATTAGTCAACAGTTTTCTGAGAAATATATGTTTGCTTACACTTCAAAAGCAGCAAATAAATTGGTCTCACGGCAAGTCCATCAATTCTTAAATTATCCAATGATCATTATCAATCAGACTACCGCTTAGACAACCAACTACTTGTTTCAGCAAACCAAAGTTACTCCTTCATTACACTCGCCAATTAATAAAAGATGATAAAAATAGACACAATCCTCCACCTCTTTCTGCTATTCACTCCATAGCTATTCTATAAATTCCTGATTCTTGCTTCCCCAACCCAAAAGAAGTCAGCCTATTGAAGTTAATAATCATCAATGCAATCCTTGGTGAATTTATGTTGTGAAAAATCATATTCCAAAAATTAGTAGCTAAGAAATCCTGGCAAGAAGAATGATATCTAAAAATTTCTTCACATGATATTGCACAAGTAAATAACTGAATAGGAAGTAAAGGAACACCAAGTACCAAGATAGATGAAATGACTTTTAAGAGGCAACTTAAATTTAGCATTAAAAAAAGGGAATAGTTTGATAACAATGAAATGGTATACGGAAAAAGTTATTTTTTAGATGAAATGGACTTGAAATATTTTTTACTTTTCTACCAAAGTTATAATTCTCTCTGTAACTTTCACACTGTAACATGAAGTTGTCTCTAAATGTACTCTCTTACCTTACTTTTCTTTATTTTTACTCTCTTTAATTTCATGATTTGAACTTCAAAAACAATCAGATAGCTTCCGTGCCTATCTACTGATTGCAGCAAAGGGTGATATGAATGATAAACATCATGAAACAATACTGCTATCACAAGGTTGAGACCACAGAGAACATAATATTAAGTATTTATATAAGAACTAAACATGAGAAACGGTGTGTACCTATAAACTCTTTGAATCTGAATTCCATCTTACAGATGATGAACCATTCAATAGACACCCGAATGCTTTCTGCAATTTTCGGCACATCATATGCTGCTGCATGAATTGTTTCATTATGATGGAAAAGCATCCACAGGAACATCATACCCACACTTGCACATTAATCCCAGAACTTGCTTGACCTTAGGTCTCTGACCGGACATTGAATAGGCCTTGTACAGTATCCAGAATGTCTCTTTCGAGCAGTCAATTCTGTAATTCTCCATCTCTTTAAGGACACTCTCCATTTCTTCTAAGCGCTTCTCTGATGCATACATGACCATTTTATAGTGATAAAGGGACTGGCAGATTCTCCACCCAGCACTTTCAGCACGCTTCACAAAGTTTGCCAACTTGTCCACTGCATTGCATCGGAAATAACTTTCACTAATGGACCTCATAACACGAGCTGTTGTTATAGACGTTTTATGCTCAAATGCGTCATTTATTAATTGTTCCATTCGCTCTAAACAATTCTCCTGAGCATAAACCTTAATCAATAGCACGTTCAACCAAAGTCGATACTCCTTTTCTGGAATAAGGCTCATTAATGCCTCTATCTTTTTAATTCTATCAGTGACAGTACTTCTACAATATGCACGTATCATGGCTCGGATTAATGTAATTTCCTTACCATCAACATGACGTTTTACCAATCCATATATCTCTTCCATCCGATCTAAATTACCTGAATGTGCATACCCACGAAGCATTAGCAAGTAGGTACTAGTGTCTGGCTTTACTGGCCCAGCCTCCATCATCTCAAAAGTTTTTTCCATGCTATCCCACATCCAAGCAGTCGTGCATCCAGCAATCAAATTATTATACGTGAACAAATTTGGGGAGAGATTTGAGTCCTGTATTTCCTGAAAAGTTGCCTCCATGTGATCAACCAGTAGCAAGCGACCAAAAACTGATATAAGAATGTTATAAGTTACAACTGAAGGAATAATATTTGCTTCCCTTTTCAAGTCCTGAAACAATGACTGACATTTATCAGCAAGGCCATTAAACATATATGCGCTCATTAGAGCATTATAAGTGGAGGTTGTCTTAAGACGCTTGTTAGTTGCCTCGTCAAATAGCTCAACTGCAAGATCTACATTTTTAATTTTACCAGCACGTGTAATACCCTTAGAATATTCTTCATTTCAGCCTGCTTTCTCCTCCAATTAAAAACCTAAAAATCAATAATTAAATATATAAGACATAAATGCAATTGGGTTAAATAATTTTGAAAACTCTAGTTGAAAATTTTCCATTCCCAATCATTTAGTAAAATCGTTATGATGTAAAGATAATTCCCACAAACTTAGAAGTGTTTAAACATATTACTGAAATCAGTTGGACCCACATTGCATGTTTTAATTAACCCAAACCTCAACGTAAGCAACTTTCTAAAATTAATTAATTTTTTTTAAAAGACAAATCCAATTTACATGTTATACATAACAAAACAAGTTCAGTGGAATTAATCCATAAAACAAAATAAATCCAAAACCTCCATGAATGTTAATGGAACCATAAGTCTTCAATAAGCAAAATACAGAACAACATACATAAATTCTACACCAAACAAAATTAACTCCATAGCAACACAAATTAAACTACTACTGAAAATATAAATGAACAAGTAAACGAAAGGCATGTTACTTGACAAGTTATTAAACCAAACGATAAACACTCTATAGCTAATTGCAGCAGGGAACTCAACTGGTTCATCAGCTCAACAAAAGCAGATCCATAACTACGCCTCCTGAAAAGAAACAAACCCTTCTCGTCCAAAACACTATCCAAATCATCAATATTTTCCACCAATTCGTCACGTAAAACCGAAACCGTTTTCGCCAGATCCTCCCTAACCATCGTGTCCAGAGAATCTAACTTCCCGGTAACCAATTTAATGACGCCTGAGAATGCGTCGTTGGTTGTCGGCGCACAGAGGTCGCGGGTAAATCTGTAATTCGAAGAGTTCGTGAGGGTGAGGACGGAAAGTGGCGGTCGGGTTTTGGGTTTAGAGTAGTGTCTGTGATGATAAAGCAGCTGGGTTTGAGCTACGTCAGAGAGTTTCCACACGCGCTTCATTGTACGGTAATTGATAAAGCGAGCATGACGTGATTGAAAATGGATTGCTTGGCTCAATCAAAGATGCATCTTGCCGTTACCTAAAACATGTGAATAGCAGCCTGCTGGTTTAAGCCGACGAACGACTCTGGTCCAGACGCCCAGTTCTGAAATTTTACCGGATGGATGTTGTGAGTGTAGCCCAATGGGCCCAATCTAAAAATATATCAGTAAGAAAATATGAGTTTGGGCTTGAGCCCATGTAACCAGTAGGTTTAACGAATAGTTGACTTAAAAATTAATATCTTTAAATTAAAATATTAATTAGCATATAGTCATTTTTAAATAAAATATTTTTATATAAAAAACTTAAAATTAATTAATTATTCATACATAACTGTAGTGGTGCAAACGGGTCAGCTCGGCTCGAGAAAAGGGAGCCCATACCGGTTCTCGAACCATGCTGGACCTACACTATTCATAGCTGAATAAGACTCGTGCAAACAAAAAGCAACCGGTCCCAATTTAGAAGATTCAGTCTACGTAAATTTAAATAGATACGTCTAAATTTTATTAAAAAAATAATTTAATAAATATTAAAAGTATAAATTAATTTAAAATAAAAAAATTAAAATTATTTAATATAAAAAAAATTAAAAATAATTCTTTTTAACATAATAAAAAATTAATTTTTTTATTAAAAATATAAAATTACTCTTTTATTATTTTTGTTGTTAAAAATATTAAAGTAATTATTTTATTAATTTTTTTATTTTTAAGTATAAAATTTACTTATAAAATTTTTTAAAAATATTTTATCACTTATAAATATCAGTACATTTTTATTTTTTACTTTCAAAAATATATATTTTAATAAATTATTAAAAATATTTTTGAATATAAAATAAACAATAAATAATTTATTTTTTTATTAATAAAAGTATTTTCAAATATAACTTTT
>JAXCLQ010030198.1:0-16269 GCA_035584115.1 Cedrela odorata | reverse complement strand
AAAAAATATTTTAATATTAAAAAAATAATCTTATATTTTTAATAAAAATAATTTTTATTATATTTTAAAAAATATCTATAATTTTTATATATAATTTTATTTATTATTATTTTAATAAATTACCCCGTTAATTACGTTAAACATTATCACCGATGGAGAAGCATGCAGCTAGCTCGTCACTAAATTACAAACACGAGCTTCATAAATACACGTGTCGTCACCAAAGCGACCTCTCGTTGAGCTATCGCCAACAAGCGAGTAGGCGGTTCGGTGACCAGATGAAACAACGTCAACAATCAACCACAATATATAATAAATCAATCCTCAACGAGTGAGAGAGAGAAAGGAGGTAGAATCAACACTGCAAATATCTGTGTATTATCCGATTTCACAAATATATTACAGACGAAGCGTGCGTAGAATCCACACAAATTTTGATGATTCTAAATATAAAGGTGAGCTCTGGTTTTTTAAGACAGCTGCCGATTTCACCATTTCTTACTTCGATGTCTTTTCTGTGCCATTTGATAATAAGGAGCGAAATAAACTGTACCCTTTTTCTCTGTTTGCTGTTTCATATGTAGAATAATAAGGATGATTTTTAGGGTGAATTTCAGTGTAACTGTAATTTGTTTGAGTAGTTAGGGAGATAATAAAGCTGATAAATTTGTGGGATTTTTTTTTTTTTTTGTAGAAATTATTTTTTATTCGGATTCTTACTGTTATTGTTAATTTTGTTGGTTATGGGAGAAATTGACTGATCATAGTGATTGTGCAGGATGCAGTAACTTTAAGAACCTGTATAGAGGTTATATGAAGGCTTAACACAGTTCTAAATGCTTAAGTAGTATTAATGTTGCCAATGATTTTGAGTTAAAATGTATGTAACAGTGAGTGGATTTGACATTGACGATATGGGTTACGCCATGAGTAGACTCGACATAGATTCTGAATTAAGCGATGGTGGCAACACCATCGATGAAGCTAGTAACAGTCGTAGCAAATCCCAGAAACAGTTTAATGATTTGGACCATGAAGTTGCCCAGCTCACAAAGTTGAAATCAGAACCACATAAGCATCTAAGCAAAGAAATACCCCAGAAGAGGGACTTGCCTGTTTCTGCTGTTAAGATGTTGGCAGGCAGAGAAGCTAATTATTCAGGAAGAGGGAGGTTCTCGTCAGCAGATTGTTGTCATATGTTAAGTAGATATTTACCGGTCAAAGGACCTTGGCTTGTGGACCAGGCAGCTAGCCGAGCATATGTCTCTCAGTTTTCGGCTGATGGTTCTTTATTTGTTGCTGGATTTCAGGTATCGTGTTTATTGCTCTGTCTGAAATAGGGCACTCCCTCAAATGTATAAAGTAGTTGTAGTTAGTCATATTCTAGAGGAGGTTTTAGTTTTAATTTTGTTAACTAGTTTATTTCCCTACACATCCCTCAATAGCTGAGGCAGCAAAAGATGACTGCAGTAAAGTTTTATAATTTATACTTAGTATTATTTGAAATATTAATTTCAGGCGAGCCAAATTAGAATATACGATGTGGAGAGTGGGTGGAAACTACAGAAGGACATTCTTGCCAAAAATTTGCGTTGGACAATCACAGATACATGTCTTTCCCCGGATCAGCATCATCTTGTGAGTTTGTGTTTCTGGGTTATTTATTTTGAATGTAAAAATTCCCTTTTGATTTGAAAAAGTTGTGCTTGTTAATCAAAGCTTTTGCTATCTTTTTATGTTTGGTTGCTGGGAGAAACTTGCCTAAAACTCTACATGATACATATACAGGCATACACTGGTTCAGTATCTAATTGACGTACAATAGGTGAAAACCATTGTGCTTGGCATATGTTCACTTTTTTGAGTAATGAATTCACAGTGAGATTAGAAAGCTAAAGAAAATGAAATGGTGGATTTAAACTGCTAGATACAATTTTAATTGGATGAGATCATCACTCTTGATTTTCTACTTGCAATATAATGCGAAGCTCAATTATATCTGGTATAAGCAAATTGCTTGTGAGTATTTGCATTCATATTTGTGATTTCAGTGCATTGCTGCAATGCTATGATGTTAAGCCGTTGCAGATGGTTTCTTTTATGGTTCTCAGATTTTTCTCATACCTGATTTCTAAAATTTTTAAAATGAATTATGTTTTAATAAATATCGCAGCTGTTTTTCCTGGGACTAGTATACAAGATAGAACTAGAGTGATCTATCATATATTTACTGCTGCTGTCTGTTTCTTCACCCAAGAAAAGGTATTCTAGGTTCCCACGGTTCAATCATGTATGTTGGGAGCAAAAGAATATGTGTCAAGGTGAATGCCCCTTAACAAAATTTCACAACTTTGTTAAAGGTCTCAGAGGATGCTCACATACTTCAAAAGTCAACTTGTGGCTGACAATGCCATGAACCAGGTTGAAATCCCAAGTTTTCCTGGACTCCCCAATTTTTGTGTTACCACCTAAGTCTGTTCTAGTACAGTATTAAGATGTCAGACTTATAAACTGCCATCATACAGGATATCAAAGAACTAATAAGCAAAATTATTCAAACAACTTACGGTTTACTTTCCAACTTCTTTCTAAATCTTTAGGACGTCAAATTGTGATATAAGTTGGTATTTTTCATGCAAGTCAGGTGTAGAATTGATGGCATTGTATGTGCTGATTAGTATTCTATTGCTGTTGTTTATCTCTGCACTACTTTATTTGTTATTGTTTATTTATAATCTCATCTGATTTACTTTTGTTTGATGGCATGAGGTGCATCTGCCAATGTCCTGAGACCTGAAAACACATGTTTTTCGTATAATTTAATAAGTATTTTTTTCTTTTGCAGGTTTATGCAAGCATGTCACCTATTGTACATATTGTTAATGTTGCATCTGGGGCAACGGAGTCTCTGGCAAAAGTTACGATATGATGTACAAATATTCTTAGAAAAACTTATACATATCATAGAATGAAATATAAAAATCTGATTCTTACTGGAATATGGAATATTATGACATCAACTCCTATATAGGTCAATCTTTTTGTCTTATGTTGGCCTTGGTGTAATTCTTTTTGAGATTTTCTTCTGCTGTAAAGTTCTATTCATTACCTTTTAACTGTTTAGCCATTCTATATTGATGAGTAACTCAGGCATATCTTTTTATATATTTAGTCTTCTTTATTGGAGAATTTCCCATGGTAAATTTAGTTGACATTTGGAGTCGCATGCTATGCAGGAGATACATGACGGATTGGACTTTTCCGCTGCTGATGATGGCGGATATTCTTTTGGAATCTTCTCTGTGAAATTTTCAACTGATGGACGAGAACTTGTCACTGGAAGTAGTGATAATTCTATATATGTCTATGATCTTGAAGCAAATAAGCTTTCTCTTAGGATTTTGGCGCACACGGTAAAAATGGCTTCAGTGATCATCCTGTATTTGTTCGTCAATTTGTGCTGCACACTTTTCTGGTTGATTTTATACTCTTTGGATGTTTATTACCGTAGTTAAATTATGCTGGAAACCCCAAGGGTGGATGAGTGGTAAAAGATCATTGGATTCAACCAAGAGGTGAGGGGTGTTTAAATCCTACGAGTTCTTGAATACCTAGGTTGTAGGGACTGGCAGAAGTCCTTAGTCTATAACTTGTTGAACTTAGAAAAGTCGAGGGATTTCTGGGTATCAAAATAATAACAGTATAAAAAAATGCTGCCTCACAATTCTGAAGGCTCTTCTGTCGTCATTTTGATGTACTTGTGTTAAAGTCCTTAGGGGAATTATTATGCAAGGTTAACTTGACGTCATGTTTTATGAGGAAACCTTGGGATAAAATGGGTGATGTCAAACTAGGTGGTTTTGTTGAAAGAAATATTGACCTTGAACAGTGATTTTCTTTTTGTTTGATCTCTCTCTGTCTTTCTTATGATGAAAAAGCTTTATTCGTATGTGGTTAATTCTCCTTCAATGGGAATGCAGATCTTTTCAGATTCTAAAGAGATTTGTGTTTTATGTTGCAGTCTGATGTTAACACTGTATGTTTTGCTGATGAAAGTGGCCATCTAATCTATTCCGGGGGTGATGATAATCTATGTAAGGTAATTCAGACCTGTCTTTGACTTGAAGTATCAATCCTGTGGTGTTACCAAACACCCTTTTAGCTTTGCTTCCAAAGTTGAGTGGAATCACCTCTATACCATCCCTAAGTATTATTCTTGCAAGTTTCCATTGCACATTATATTTCTTATAGTCAGTTAATTTGTTTCCTTGTTTGAATAAAGATCACAACATCTGTGTGCAAGAAGATTTAAATACAACTACATTGCCAAATTTGTTGAGACTCATAGTCAGCATTGGGTTCTGTTGAGTTGAAGTGAGTTTTCTTTGATATCATGGTATTGTACTGCTATTCAAATGCATACAACTGTATGCATCTGGAAGCAAAAGAAAAAAAATCATATAATTTGTGCAAATAATTGCAGGAACACAAATGGTATGGGTTTAATTGTCAGTTTGCTAGATTTGGCTTTCTCATTTAGATCACTTTCTGAGACAGTTAATTTATTTGGGTTGCTGTCCAATTCCTAGAAAATAAAGTGCTAACGCTGTTGGAAAACTATCACAGGAGGGAAATACAGGAATTATTGTACCTCATTGTTGTACTTTGAGCAGCTAATTAGATAGAGGTCGATGTCCGCACTGATTGGATTAGAACACATCTGACTGCAGGTGTTTAGCCGGATGGTGGTGATAATGATAGATGCCATAATAATAGATTTATAATACACTAAACTTATGAGGTTTTGTCATTCTAGAACTTTGAGTCGATCCTTCAGAAGCCTGTTGACTCTTGCAAATAATTTACATGGCAAAATATCAGATAATCTAGGGCAATAGTATTAATGTTTGGCCCTCTTTTCATCATTAATTTTTGTCTCAGCAAGCAAATTTGTGGAATGTAAATTAATAAATCAGTCTTTTCAATGAAGATTGATGTGTTTATTTTGCTAAGTTCTAAAGTTTCTACAGGTATGGGATAGACGTTGTCTAGATGCAAAAGGGAAGCCAGCAGGGGTCCTGATGGGACACCTTGAAGGGATTACATTTATTGATACCCGTGGAGATGGTCGTTATTTGATCTCAAATGGTAAAGATCAGGCAATCAAACTTTGGGATATTCGGAAAATGTCCTCTAATGCTACCTGGTAAATTAACTTTCTGGTTTCATATAGTGGCTTTTAAATCGGTCAATTATTTATGAAAATATAGCTCCTACAAAATGCATGCTTTATATTTTCTCTTTGTTGATGTTTGCATGTATCGCATTAATGCTACTAGGCAAAGAAATCTACATTGTCCTTACAATCATTTCCAAATTTGAAAATAGCATGATTCTGAAAAGGCTTGGCAATAGTTTGAATTTTCTAGAGTTAACAAATTAATAGTTTCTTTATCATCTTATAAAATTTTCAGATTGTGCAAATTCTGAAATGATGCATTCAGAATGCTAATTATAGTTTTCTTCATCCCAGCAATTTAGGGCAGAGGAGTTATGAATGGGATTACAGATGGATGGACTACCCACCCCAGGCAAGAGATTCAAATCCCTCATTTGACCAATCAGTTGCTACATATAAAGGTCATTCCATCTTGCGCACTCTTATCCGTTGCTACTTTTCCCCTGAATACAGGTAAATGTTAACTGTAATCTCTTCATAAAAACTTTAATCATGATCATTTGAAAACTAAAGAAGTTATGTGTCTGATGCATTTACATATGGTTGCCAAAAGGCCTGAGTTTGTAATGCTTTGATTCTATTTTTATATGGCAATTTGTTTACCATCTGACTGCATTGACATCCAATTTTATACCTGAACTAATATTGTTTTCTTGAATCACTTTCTGCAGCACTGGTCAAAAGTATATTTACACTGGATCCCATGATTCCTGTGTTTATATTTATGACTTGGTAAGTAATCAAATCTATTTCTCATGCTTTAATCTCCCTTATTTAATCGCGACCAACATGGCAATCTTCTTGACTATCCCAGTCCTTAGCATGAAAGGTGATTCAAATCACATTTTATTGAGAGTATACTATTTGGATGAAAATGCTTTCATGGATGATATTTTCAATTGATGACCACCAAATCACAGATACAGATACGACAATCTTCATCTTACCAGCTGATCGAAAGCATGAATATCAAGCAAATTACTCTGACTCCTTGTCCTTATCCTTTCCAATAATTGCTCTCTCCTTTTTTATTATGGTCGTTGTAGGTGAGTGGTGATCAAGTTGCTGTACTCAAGCACCATACTTTGCCTGTTAGAGATTGTAGTTGGCACCCGAGTTACCCAATGCTTGTCAGCTCTTCTTGGGACGGAGATGTTGTCAGATGGGAATTTCCGGGCAGTGGAGAAGCTCCAACTGCTGTAAACAAGAAGAGGATCCGGAGGAGACAGTTTTACTTGTGACACTTACAAGCTCTATAGGTTATTGTGGTAATTTGTGCTGAATAAAAGCTGTTCAAAATGCAGTTAATTTATAGAATAAAAATGAGAGGAGAGGAGATGAGATATGCAAATCAAAATCACAAACTGTTGGCGTACGGAAAGAACCAATGTGAAGATTATCATCTTCATACCCACTATAAAATTCCCAAATAAGGTTGTACTGTATCGCCCCAGATAAATCAATTCGTCTGATTGCTCGATTTTCTTCTTCTTTTCACTATACTGGCTGTTATTAACATTAATTCTGCATTCATGGCTTCATACTAGAACTGGAAATAGAAACATACAGACAGTGGCAGGCATTGCATGTATGTGGGTCTTGTATACGAATGCGGCAAAGTAGCCCAATCCCAATTAAACGGTTAGAATTTTAATTGGCCCACGCCCTATCATTCTGTTTCTCAGTGAGTTCATAAAAGCCCCACATTTAACCTTGATATTAATTATCACAGACAATTTACCCGTATTGATGTTACATTTACACATACAAAATTACAAATTTTATATCAATAATTATTTTGTGACTGTCAATAAAACCTAATACTATCTAGAGTTTTCAATATAGACCATTTTTTTTGATAAGCCATATGCTAGACAATGACCATTCTCCAATTATTATTATCGACGAGGGTCTTTGGTCACAGAATCAATTGGGGGCCCTAATCTTTATTAGGAGAGCATAAAATCATTGGAATTCCTTGGCATTGCAAGGGAACATAAACGATGAGAGGGCCCCTACTTAGAGAGTTGAAAAGATCTCCCAAGTCACTTAGCATTCAATTATATCATAATCAATAAACAAAACCCTAATCATGCATTCTTGAAAGGATTACAAGAAGGGACCTCCACTTCAAAAGAAACTTATGCTTATCATAAAGCAAAGCAGCAGAATATCACCAAATGGCTAAATTTACAAGACAAATGTTATGACTTAGATACAGTGGCAACATTAGGTGTTGAATTGGGGGCATGGGAAGTGTGTTGTTTTTAACTTATTTGGCAGGCCTCCCCCGTTCCCCAACTAACCCGGACAAAGCAGTACGTTAAAAAAACAGCCTTATAATAGTAGATTTGACCTTTGTGCTAACAGTTGGTATTTGGTTTACCATCCTCCATGTGCCTCAAGCTTTAATTTATGTCACCTTACTTACCTAATCTATGCTTTCTTTACCAAGAAATATATAAATGAATTGGAATTGGATGATGATCCAGACACTTCCTTCAATTTATAACCATAAAAATTGATTTAAGAAGAAAGAGACCTTCAAGTGGGTGATGAATGTTAATTCACACAACTAGCCTAGCTGTGCTTGGTTTCAGTGATGGGTTTTCATTCACAGGCCGTGCAATTTTAAAGCTGAAAAGCAGAGATCATGATTTCAGTCACCTATATGAACACAATTACACAACCAAACAAAACCCGAAAGAGAGGAAGAAGAAATTGCATTTGCTCTTTGATTTGACGGCTAGTGAAAGCTACTAATTTTATTTTATGGGTCCATACGTTCCATTCCATGCACTTATGTTAGCCGTAAAAGAGATCATACTATATGGTTTTAATAACAACATTTAACTAGAACAATAACTACACAAGTGTCAAGTATCCACAACATTGAACATTCTTATTTGGCATTTACCCATAATGCTGTTCGCAAAAAAAAAAATAATAATAATAATTTATGAATTTAAATTACCACCCACAAAATAAATTAATAAATAAATATCAATAACAAAGACAACCTATTTTGTATCTTTTTTCTTCCCAAAATGCCCTTTGTCATAGCCCAAATTCACAACTCTACCCTCTCCTCCATTCGTTACACTGCGCAGTAGGCCTAGTCTTTTGTTGCCCAGCCTTCAGCGGACACGGCGTCTGTACGGGAGGAACCATACAATTATACTGCAGACATAGCGAACTACTCAACGGAATCTCAGCCGTCGGATTAATCTCAATCCCGGTCAAATAATTATGCTGTAAATATAAGATCTGTATGCTCGCAGCCAATAACCGGTCCACAAAACTACCCGGAACCTGACCCGTGAACCGGTTATTATTTAAATATAAATTCTGTACGGAAGAGAACATTGGCGAGATTTGACCTGATAGCCTATTGTAGCTCAAATCAACGGTCGTGATCGTCACCTGATCATCTGGTTGAACTGGACCGGTAAACACGTTTCTCTGTAACTGAAGGTTTGTCATTGGAAATGTGAAGATCCTACCTGGTATGTTACCGTTAAACTGATTCATACTAAAGTCCAGAAAATTCAACTTGTCGAGCCGGTTTAATAGTTGGTCCACCGGTCCACTGAGCCGGTTCCAGGAGAGAGAAAGGTATTGCAGCGAGGGAGGCAGAGAGTTTGGAGCCAGTGAACCGTAGAGGTCGTTGTGTTTCAAGTCGAGCCGGGTAAGCATTTGCGAGAGAAATGGAGGAACAGAACCGGAGAGCTTGTTGTGGCAGAGTATCACGTTCGACAGCTCCGGAATGCTTCCGATGGAGCGAGGGATGGCTCCGGTGAGCTGGTTGTAGCTGAAATCAAGCGTTTTGAGTCCCCGTAACTGGCCGAGGGTCGCCGGAATTTCGCCGGAAATGAAATTCCTGCTAATAGCAAGGAAACGCAGGTTCTTAGACTGAGACAGAGATTGCGGGAGTGTCCCAATGATTCGACCCGGCACGATTGACAGCTCCGCCAGAGACGAGAGTTTACCAATAGCGGGGTCGAGGCGGCCCGTGAGACCAGGCGACCCGGCCCGAGGATCTCCAAGATTGAGAGCTATAACTTTATCACCGTCACAGTAAACTCCAGCAAAGTTGCATGGATCAGAAGTGAAATCCCATGAAGCGAAAAAATTAGAACCAGGCATGTCATCCAGAGACTTTCTAATGGCTTGCAGAGCTAAGAAATCAACTGGGTCTAAAATTGCAAACACTTGCAGTACTCTACATTGTAGAAGAAATACTGTAAACAAAATGTACGAGAGATTTAGCTTCGTTCTTGAATTAGCCATTGAAAGCATTGAAACTGCAGTGATGAAGGAGAGACTGACAAACGATGGTTAATATAGTGAACAAAGAAGGCTTTTTGGGTAATATAAGAACTTTTCCGTGAAAGAAGTCTACCGATTTCTCGTGGGAAATGGCGTGAAAGCTTTAATGGCGAAACTATCAGCATCAAAAAAGAGACAGCAGCAGGAAGCAAAGATTTAGAGAGAGAAGATAGATGGCTTGGAAGAGAAGTAGCGTAGCTCTTGATTGATCTTGTCCCTGAATCTTCTTCCTCACGAATCAAGAATTGGCCTTTTTCATTATTTTAGCTTCAGAGAGAAGACGCAAAATGGAAAATGAAAAACACTGCTGCTACAGCTGCCAGTACTTACTCTTTCCGTGTACTGTAACTACAAACTCTGTTAATTTTATTTTTTAATTAATATTATGTTTTTTTTTTTATTGGGAGTTGTTTCAATGGCAAACGGTTGTCCGAATCTACGTGGAAGAACAAGCCTGTGGTTAGGATGACAGGTCATCAGGTACGGAGACGGTTGTTGGAACGGGGATCACGTGACCCACCGGGTTTGGACTTGGATCCGTAGGGGTCAGGGAAAATTTAAGAGAACTTACCAAGTAAACAGAAGTAGCAAGCTGTCGCTGAAATTGACAGCTGGAAGCTGCCACGTGTTATGTTAAGTTAAAGCCAGTTGCAAAGCTTCCGTGAGGATGTGGCTGCCAGCTGTCCTGGTCGTATCGGTAAATTCCGTGTCTGTTCTGTCCTATGAACAGGATTCTTATTGCCTGTAAAAAAATCTTTAATTTGTGAAATATAAGAAATAATTAGAATTTAATAATTAATAATTAATTTTAATAAAGGAAATTACAAAACGTGCTGTCAATTTTCAAACATTTTATTTTTATAAATAAAAATCTCCAAATTAGTCACCATCCCTATTTATTGTTGTTTCTCACTAATTATGCTTTTTTTTTTTTAATAAAAAAATAATATTTTTTTAAAAACAATATTTTAGTGTTGTTTGATTTTGAATTTAAAAATACTTCTAAAAATAATATTTTTATGCTGTCAACATTATTTATTCACAAAAAATAAAAATATTATTTTCAATTTTCATCAATTATTTAATTATTTATATAAATAGTGTTTAAAAAATAATAAAAATTATTTTATCTTGATTATTAAATCTTGATTATAAATATTATTATGAGAAGAAAGAAAGTTAGTCAAATAAAGGGCAAATTTGTATGGTTATTGATATCATGAAAGTCATAAACATGTGGTACAAACTCTTTACTTAAACCCAAAGTAAAGAAGCTATGCATTAAATTCTAGATAAAGAGTCAAAAAAGAACTTTAGTAAAACCCCTTTTTTTTTTTTTTCAAGAGACAATGGAATAGACCACCTCAATTTCTCAGTCAAGAAGAGGCAGCACTATTAAACCAAACCCATATTATATGCCTAATAGTTTAACTAATGGAGTAGAGTTCTTCTATGATTCTCTTTGAATGAGAATAAAAAGTGTTTCTGAATCATGCATGATTTCTTCCAACTTAGTGAAGGCAAGAAACACAATGAAAACAAAATGCTTTCACCACCTTGTTGGTTTGGTGGGTGGTGCAATTAGAATCATTCATTACTTGCAAGAGGTAGGATGAATGTATTGAAGCAAAAAATTGGACCCACAATCTTAAATTTGATGTAGAGAAGTGTGTTTTGATTTCACCAAACCCAACAACCACAATACCCAACTTCGTTATATGCATTTGTGGGTTATGGGTTTGGAGTGTTTTGGGACTATCTTCACTCTTCCTTGTTCATTCATAACTAGGTTGATTAATTTCTGTTCCTGGACATTTATACTACTTTGTTGTTCTTTCTTTTTCATACAGCTACTCCATTCCATTCCATTTACATTACAAAACAAGCCTACGTTTTTGCCCATTTCCTTCATTTATATCTGTGACTAGATGTGCTGTACTTGTGCATAGGAAATCTTTACAGTTACTGCTCTTCATTTATATGTAGGAATGTATTACTTTCAATTTTCATTTGGTAAAATACGAATACTTACACAGATAAACTTCTATGATTATAAATCCATAACTCTTAAGTGCATATATTCTAATGATGAGAAATGGCTTCCCGTGCTGGAATGAAAATGATCCTCTTCCATGAACAAAATATCTTTAAAGGATGAATCATGATCTGTGAGTTATCAACAATCAACATACATTTCGTAGAAGGAATATTGCAAAAACTTTGAAGTATTCTTGTGGGCCTACCATTAATTACATCAGTACATAATAATGCTAGTTATAATTATAATAGTTGGGACACATAGTACATTAAATGTTGCAAGAATTCACTAGGACATAAAGCATTGATATCGATCGAGAATTGCATGCAAGGTGTGCCCTCTAATCTTATCTATACAGGCAAAAACATATTCTTGAACATGAACGTGATAGCTTTCTTACATAACTGTATCAATTTCTTGTTTTCTAGCTATAATTAAAGTTGGCTGATTGTCTTACTACTAGTTAGTCTAATATAATCTCTACGATTTGTCATCTCAACTGACCTTAGCAAAAATACAATTAGTAACTCGGATAACCATTGAATCAAATTAAGTGATGTTTCAATTCCCTCATCTACCGATTTCAATCAGAGATGAATAAGAGTTGGGTTCATATTGAATTTGAATAGAATTTGCCAAGGCAAATTCCTTTACTATGAACTGAAAGAGCAGTAATTATGCCACCCAACACTCACAGCCCAAAACCAACCGAGCATACAAGGAGTGAGGACCAGAATGCAATTGCTTTTCAGGAAAGACACAAGCTGTCTTCAGGTTTTATTCTGGAATCAGGTGTCATATGCTATATTGGAACCTTTTCGCAAGAGTGAAAATACATTATCAGAAAGAAAATCTGCATGGTTTCTGAAGGAAATGTGTCAAGACCATAAGCAGAACTAACAGATAATTGGCACACCACCCCATTTACACTCGGATAGAGAAGAGAATTTTACTTTAGTGTTTGATCACCAGAGAAACATCTTCTTCAAATGTTATCTGGGACCATTTTTTTTTTCTCAGTAGCAGCAAGAGTACAGTAATCAGGCTGTAACTGCTGGGATTCTCAAGTCACCTCAGGACCACAGATTTCATTAATAGCCATAACATGCTTTGATCATCTTACCTTGACGAAACTTTTGTGATGGCAGTCAAGCCAATTGTCATCATTGACTGCTATATCATTATTCACTTCTGTCAAGTTGACTGGGGTATTTAGCAAGAATTATTAACATAAACCCAACTGGAGGAAGTCAGCCAACAGAACAAATCTAGTCGGTACTCACCTGGACCTACTGATCACAAAATTGGATATATTTGACAAAGCCCTTAAAATTTGAGCTTTAGTCCCTCATCTACACATCAAATGAAAATGACATAATGCTAGCAAGACCACAAACATTCATTCAAATGGTGGCTTATTTATAAAATTTGTGTTTAAGAATAGCGTTCAAACACCAAACATCAGCTGCATGCAACTACTGGGATTTACACTATTAGATCAGCTTAAAGAAAGATATAGCTAAGTACTATGGAAAAACTTCAGCCTCGGCCTTCAGATCAGATTGATCTGAAAATTTAGACCAATGAATAGTAATGAGCCATTGTATGTTTTATAGCAAAAGAAATAGAAATGTTTATTCACATTAACAATCTCCTCTCATACAGAATTTAAACATATATCTAATAATATATATCTTTTGTCATCAAATCAAAGTAGCTAGAATGAAGAAAAACAGAAACTCATACAAAAAGTAACGGTACCAATATGAAATCACTGTCTTCCTGTTTACCAACAGGGGATAACATCAATGCATTTTATTGCATAGGAATTGACCCACCAGCAGCAATGATCTGTTGCTCCAGCTATAGTAGCCAAACAAGGAGACAAAAAAAGAAAATTAAAAACCCAATTTCAGACAGAAAGTAAGTACGAGACATTATGAATGCGGCAATTAAAGAATATTTTTGAACATCCAAGGAGATGGCAAATTGAAATAAGAATTCCCACCGATTCATAGTTCCTAAAGTCACAGGTAAAACAAGTAGAGAAGGAAGTCTCAAACAGGAAAAAAGAAGTTTCAAAAGAGCAACCTTCCTTCTTCAACATTATATTGAGGATAGAGACTTAGGGTGTTTTCAAAAACTATAAAAATGATGTTTTGAAAATGGTGTTTTTAAGAACAGAAAATGTGTTTGGTAGTGTTTATTAAAAATAATTTTCTAAATAAAAAGTAGTGAAAACGTGTTTGATACTATTTTTTAAAATGAGTAAAGTATTTGTTTCGAGGAAAAGTTGTAATAAATAAAACGAATAAAGTAGTTTTTTTGAGGAAAAGTTGTAATAAATTCTGAAAATATGCTTTTGAAAATGGTGGAAAACCACAAAAAGTTGTTTTCCACATTTTAGTTAAAATTTTAAAAACAATGTTTTTTGTTTTTGAAAACAAATTATATAATCCAAGCAACCAAACATCCTTTCTACTGTTTTCTGTTTTTCACTTGTAGATACAAGCATTTCTTGAACTATAAAAATACCCAATAAACTGTCATTTGTTCAGTAGTCTTTTAAACACACTTACCCTGAATAGTGTTTGAAGCTTGTTCTTCAACATAGAGCACTCGTGACTCACTTGCTGCAGACATCTCACACACCTGCACCAGACATTTCTGAGTCAATCAGATCACCACTTGGTAACTATTAGATTAAATGGAAACCAAATCTTGAACAATTCCATATCCAGTTAGATATAGACATGAGCCCATCTCTTCTTCATATCACATAGAAATGGTACACCGATGAAGAGTGATCAGAGGATGCCCAGTTTTCTTTCAATTTCATCGAACTATGGGAACTTTAGCCATTTTATCCCACCTTTAAAATTAATTGAGGCAAAAGACACAGCCAACTCTTGAAACACATGGACCCGTTTTTCACCCATCAACTTTTTTCTTAATTGATTTGATATCCAAATTCTCCAAAATGTTTAACCCAAGACTAGCAATTTCAAGGTAGACAAAGATACACCACCTGTCACAATTTGATAGAATAAATAGATATAGTCCACAGGGGAAAAAGCTAATTGTACTTCTTCACTTAAGATTGAAATCACACATTGCCTGAGATCGAAAAAGTCTCCAACCACATAGAAGTTAATACATTTAAGGGCCAAAACTAAACATAAAAGAACCACACACTCATATGTTAAGACTTGAAACAGCGTACATTCTCTTAATTAAACCACAGAAACAAGTTCATTATAAATATATTCAAAAATCACAATGTTAGCATATTGGACTTTTTGGACTTCAGACTCATATTTGTTTTTGACAATAATGCGGGATCAAATGTTTTTTGACAAATAAAATTTCAAGGGTAAATTGGATAAATTATATGAATTGCAAAACACAATGAGCAAATAACAAATCATGCAATATCAGAGTGTCACAAAAGCTCACCCTTCACGGTTTTTGGCCTCGCAATAATTTCTGAAGGCAATGCATAAATTTTTAACTCTCGCTGCACCAACACTGTTAACCATAGAAAACAATATTCTAATCAAACACGTAGAAACTAAAACAAAAAAGCCTTTCACAATTTGATCTTATTTTCAAACAACAATTATGCATAGCTTCTTATATTCTCTAGCATATTCAGCGAAACACATATCATATATAGCAGGTTAGTCAACAATAAGAAATATACAAATAAAAAAATTTCAGGTACCTGGAACTACTACCCTTCAATTGATGGACATGAGAATCTACCTGCACGAAATCTACACTCGGTTGTTCTCTAAACAGCATTAAAGAAAAAATGAAAACCCAATTAACAATTTCTTCAACAAATGAACTGCTTTAGAAAGTTACAGTTTTTAAGAATCAACTACAAAAACAAGTTCAAAAACGCCAAGAAAAATTATTGTCTTTTTTTCTTTTTTGTTAAAAACAATAAAATTGAGAGAGAGAACTCACAAAGCTTTGGCCATATTGTTAATAAGCTTCTGAGAATCATCAAAGAAGAGAGACACAACCTCTACTACAAAATCTGGGTTGCTCTCATCTTGCAGTTTCTGCAACTGGTTGAACTGATCATCCACGTATCCCTGAACATAAACAATAGAAACCCATCATGAAATATGTATATAGTTCATTCCACGCAAAATAAATCCTTTAAAAAGAAATACTTATCATAAGAAATAAAATATCAACAAAAACCATCTGGCGATTTAATCACAGTATTATATCTTCCAAGTGAAATCCCAGATTGCAAATAGAAGATACTGACCTCACGAAAAAGGGATGCAGTGTAATCAATGAACTGTCTCTGCAACTGACTGACGACATCCATGGTTGCTAGTTCTGACGCTCGTTTGTCCAAGTCTCTCCTCCTAAAATGACTAAAAAAGATTTGTGAAAACGGCAGATCTTCTGGAGTAAATACTCACAAGACAACTGGAATTTATTTGCAATCTTTGACTTAATACTGAACGAATCAGAGCTGGCGAGGACTTTGCAATGTTGTTGTCGGGGGAAATTTACAAAATAATCCTAATTTACACCTATTTTATATTTATCACCCCAATTCTAAATTAATTTAATTAAACAACTAATTTCATAAAATTTAGACAAGTTTAAACTCGTGACCCCCTTATTTAACAGTACC
>JAXCLQ010030167.1:2346-16742 GCA_035584115.1 Cedrela odorata | reverse complement strand
GTAGCAATCTTTGTTGCAGATTCAACGAGTCAGTAACGTTAAATACACCGTGGTTTGTCTCTGATTACACTCCCCTTTTACTAAGGCAAGAGTTTTCATTTGCGTGCAAGGTAGGTGTATTTTAGACTACTATTAGCAGGTGTGTATTTAGAGTTGCACTTGGCTATGGTGTATTTAGAGTTACAATTAACAAGATCCTTTTAGGTGGGACCGTGGACATCCCTGCTGTGCGTTTTGGATAGGCCGAACCGAAGCCGGATGGTGACCCAATAACTAACCTTGGTCTTGGTGTTCCTTATACCCAATTTTGGATGGTTCGGTTTAAAGTGCCCACCCCTAACTGTAGTCACGGCAGCATTAGAAGTTTACTTAATTTCATCGATTCAACAACCTGTAACTCACACCCCTCCCCCCTTAGCTAACTTTGTGTCTTCGTCGACACATTTTACGTACCAAATCAATCTTTCAAAACAATCGAATTGCTTTAGATCTAAAAGCCGTAAATCAAAATCAATCCTTATTTCAGCTCCTATCAATTTACCGACATTTTCAGTTAATCTCGCCCGACGGTGCATGGACGCTCCGTTGATTCTCATCTTCTAGGGCACGAATTCCTCCCGACTCTTAATCAATGGCATCTTGGCTCAAAGCCGCTGAAGGTATGTATTTTAATTTAATTCAATTTGCATTTTAAAATTTATTGTTTTAATATTTGTAATTCTGTTTCCAGGTATCTCCAAGTCTGATCTATTTATGATAACTTGGTTATCTGTTGTCTGAATTATAATATTGTGTGATCTATTTATGTATTACGTTAGTTCCGAATACTAGGTTTATTTAGATTACATACTTGGAATGTGATTGGTCAAATGAAGGTTAGCGGCTTAAATTACAGAAAATGAAAAAAAAAAAATTGAAGGAATTTCCTGCAGCTGCTGATCCTGTGACTATTAATATTTCTGCAATAGTGAGTGGGTCTGTTTTGTTGTAACATACGAGAAAATTCTGTTGCACCTAATGATTTCCTACTTAATTCTGCAACAATGTTCTTCAATTTGTAAAATATATGTGCTGATTAAGCTTTTTGATTACATTTTGCTGCTATTAACATGCCGAAGCTTGCTCATTTAATTTTTACACTTCGGAGATATCCCAAATTTTGAGTTTTGTGTGGAAGAATATCAAAAGTTCATATGTTTTTTACTTAGAAATTCTCTTTATAAATACTTTCACATACTATTCAGTTTCTTGATTCAATCTTCCTGTTTGTTTATATTCATTTTTTTTCCTCTATAGAACCCTATATCGAAATTCATTTATTTTTGTTTTGTTAACCTTTAGTTCAATGTTCTTAAACTTTGTTACTTTTTTGGATCAGATTTGTTTGAAGTTGTAGATCGAAGGGCAAAGCTGGTTGTTACTGAATTGGCAGAAGAGCAATCTGATTTGCAGACACCAGGTATTGATATTATATTTCTAGGGCTTCTTTTAATATTTTTTGATGGTAAAGTATGATTCGGTGTCTAGATTCTAAACCGAACTCTGATTCTATTCATGGCTGCGTAAATTTTGTGTGAGTTTACTTGGAATACTAAACTGGACCAGGGCAGATTTTCTGTGGTTGCAAGTTTGCCTTAGAGTAGTTGTAATGTAGATCTCAATCAGGTTGTTTGCTTAGGTGACAAACTGATACTTGAGTGCTTCAAAAACTTGAGGATTAGTAATAATGGAGATAAGTTTTGTTTGGATGTGCATTGCATTATAAGGTTGCTGCTTACTTTTATATATATATATATATCCATAGTTTGTATGAGACTAGTTTTAACAAAGTTATATATGGCCATTTCACATCTTTTTGATCAAATTTTGTCTAATTGCCTAAAACCATTTTAAATTGGTAAAAGGTTAATCTTTGAGATAAAATTGATGCTGTCTTTTGAATTTAAAGTAATAATAATTGGTATTTCCTTCTGATGGAGGCTAGAAATATAACTTTTACATTTTGGAAGGAATGGGTATTGGGATCCGAAGAGTTTTGTTAAATGACTAAGTGAACAATTGGGGTTCTGCATTCGAGTTTGAAATCTGTGAAAAACGTTGAGCATTTGCTAACTTTCTTTCTTATTGAGGTATTATATCATCATTGTAGAAAGTTTTTTTTTTTTTTTTGCTGTATCGTACGACTATGAGATGGCTTGAATTTCTTGACTTAATATAAATGTGGCTTTAATGTCATCTCCTTTTTTCCTCTTTAATTGTTAAGCTTCCAATGGGCAAGGATCTGAAGCCAAGAAGACAAGGTCAAGGACAAAGGTAGCCATCATATTTCTAGCCCCACTGTGGTCTTAAATATATTCATATCCAGAGCCTGGAATTGTGTGCGTTAACTTACACATAGGTTGTTGCAGGCTCAAAAGAGACTCTCCACGAACGAATCTCTTAAAATAAATGATACTGCAGAGGATCAAACTAACACATTAGCATCATCATTGGATGTGACAACTGATAAAGATAGGACTGCTCTTGCAGTTGAAAAGGAGGCAACTCCTGCTGGTAAGACTCAGAGAAATACCGAGCAACTACAGAATAATGAGAAAGATGCCCTCAGCATTCCTTCGACTGAGCCACTAGCAAAGGATGTTGATAAACATGATTCTGATCATGTAGAACTCGCTGCCACTGTTATTGATACAGACACTGTTATCTCAACTTCAAATGGTGAGCTTTCTGATTTTCATGTACAGCATTCACCTTCGTCATTGCCTCCCAAAGAAATAGAGATTGTCCGCGAAGATCATTCAGATGATGCTGGCCAAATTATAAAATCAGCAGATGCTGATGTTCCATTGAATAGTGAAAATGAGAGATCTCAATCTCAAGTTGTTGATCTTCCTGTTAACTGTGAAAGTCCATTGAAGGAAGCTCATGTTAAGGTTGAAACTCCTGTCAATCAAAAGAAGCAAGAGGAGCACAAAACCGATGATCCACCTACAAAAGTACAGGATCAACTTGACGAGGCTCAAGGGTTGCTCAAAACGGCAATTTCCACTGGTCAGTCAAAAGAGGCAAGGTTGGCTCGGGTAAGCTTTCAGAATTCATTAACGTTGTTCTAAGGAACAGAATAATATTGGGAATGTGCTGTATAATAGGAAAGAATAATCATCTACCTGGACTGTTTTTAAGGACATAAGGATTACTGTCTGACCTGTGGGGAGTTGGTTATTGTAGAGCAGCTGGCTTTAGTATGTAATGACCCATATGGACTTTTAGTTTTAAGAATTGAAGGATAGTGAGATACAATACCTACTGGAATGGAAATCTCTTTTTAATTTGTCTCTGTTAGTGGGTAGTGATAAATTTGATTCATACTTTTTTAGATTGTTTTCATGCATTAAGTAGAAATTGATGTGTATTTTTCCTGTCTCCAACCCAGTTTACTGAAACTTATAAAACAATTTGACATGTTTGTTCTTTTTTCCTTTCTGCTTGGTGGACTATTCATTCGTTTCTTTTCATTTATGTTATAAGAATTCATCCTATTCATTTATGCATGAGATACTCAACCAATTTGGAACGACCTCTTTCCAATCAGATTGTGTGAAGGAATCTTGTTCACTGCATTTACTTTTATTAAAAGTGTCTATCCAAGCGTAACACATAAGCTGCAGTGTAGAGCCATCCCAGTTTCCATTGGTCAGCCAATTTACTTTTTGTAGTTTTGTTAATCTTTATTTATCACTGCCCAGGTTTGTGCTGGACTTTCATCTCGTCTACAAGAATACAAATCTGAAAATGCACAACTGGAGGAACTTCTTGTTGCAGAGGTGAGATCTCATGCATGCTTTCTTCTTATTGATTGAGTGAACATTCAAGTTACTCTTATTTGTACATTTACTAAATTTTATTGTAGAACTGCTGTTTTATTCGTCAAAATGCTACCTTCACAGAGGGAGCTGTGTAGATCATACGAGGCTCATATAAAGCAGCTACAGCAAGAATTATCCATATCTAAAAGTGAGGTAACAAAAGTGGAGTCAAACATGGCTGAGGCTTTGGCAGCAAAAAACTCTGAAATTGAGGCACTCATCAGTTCTTTAGACGCACTTAAGAAACAGGCTGCTTCATCTGAAGGAAATCTGGCTTCGCTGCAGGTTGGTCGCATTCCCCATTTAGTCATCGATGCATGATCCTAGTTGTCCCTTTCTTTTGAAAACTAAATTTGACATAAAGTGGCAGTTTCCACTGAATCACCATTGTTCTGCATCCTATGCATCACTTTCAAATGGTTCATGTGTGATACTATGAATCTGAAATATTAGAATGTATATTAACTATGTAGTGCACATCCAATACCAGTTATTTTTTTCCCTCTTTCTAAGATTTATATGAATAACCGATAAGTTACCTATATGTTAAATTACATTTATTTATTTTTACTCAAATATTTTATTTGCTAATAATGGGTAGCTTTTACATTTTATAAACTTAATTTCTTTTTCATCAGATGAACATGGAGTCTATTATGAGAAATAGGGAGTTAACGGAGACAAGGATGATGCAGGTAATAGTTGTTTTTCCCTTGCTTGTAGCATCAATTATACTGATATTGACATTTCCTTTTAACATGTCAATTCTGATATGAGATTTATACAAGTAAGGATATATTTCTTTACTAGGCTTTACGGGAGGAGCTAGCTTCTGTAGAAAGGAGAGCAGAAGAAGAGCGGGCAGCGCATAATGCTACCAAAATGGTACATACCCTGGACAATTAGTTCAAGTATGTATCTCTAGTTGTTTCTCCACTCTGTAGTAATCTCTATGTACTAAACAGGCTGCTATGGAAAGGGAAGTGGAATTGGAACATAGAGCTGTTGACTCGTCAACGGCCCTTGCTAGAATCCAGGTAATGTGAGGACTTATCATGTTTCAACTCATCCCTTTTATGATAGTTACATGATGCTTTTGCAAAAACATGCTTATTTTACTTAAATTACGAATAATTTATTAGTGGATTTACATATGAGCTCTTATCTGTTTGTCGAATAGTTCACCATCTTTATGAATGTTAGCCCCTTAAGCTTTTTATCCATAGATATTAATGGGTTCAAGTTTTATATATGATGTGGGTGGAAATTTAACAACACACACTATTCTGTTTTTGGCAAACTGTTATTGACCATTTCAGATCCAAATTTACATAATTATTTGGAGAAACTTTTATTTGCTGAGATGTGCACTTTTCCTGACGATTGGATTCTTAAATATCTCTAATATTCTGTCTTGAGGTAGCTCAGTTGTCAGCATGCATAATGCTGTAAGGATTCTGTGGATTGTAGGATTGATCTGCTCTTAAGCTATTAATTAATATTCAATTTATTTAAATACCAGTAACAATGAATTTCATTATCTGAAAATCATAAGTCCAATGATAGGCGCAAATGACTTGTCATGATAAGTTTTTTAATTATTAGTTATTTATAATTGATTGCATATCCTCCCACTAGCGCTGAGCCTGTCAAGTGTTTCCATATTGATAAGCTTACAATCTTCAGTCTCAAGATTATGATAGGAATCAGATACGGATTCTCACTTTTGCTCATTTTGTTAAACTTTCATCAGTCTATTTACATGATTATGGAAATTATTTAAACTTTAGATTTTCATAATGTTGTAATAATATAGAAAATGATGTTACAATATAACCTTTTCTTTGTAGAGCAGAAATTCTTTGTTAATAGTCTGACCTTGTAATTTGATTGAATATTGGTAATGCATCCAGAGAATTGCGGATGAGAGGACAGCGAAGGCAGGGGAGCTTGAGCGGAAGGTTGCTATGCTTGAGGTATGTAGACTCATAGTTAGAAAACTTTTTTGTGTGAAAGGTTGTTTTGTACCTTAGGGATAAATCTCCAGTTTGAAGCTTCCTGAATAATTAGCACTGTCTGCGATCAGGTTGAATGTGCAACTTTACAACAAGAATTACAAGACATGGAAGCTCGTGTTAGGCGCGGACAAAAGAAGGCCCCTGAAGAAGCAAATCAAGTGATTCAGGTAAACATTTTCAGGTGTTATGTCTGACATTTGTAGTTTGAGCTTAATGTTTTCTAGTATTTGTTTGTGATACTCCTTGAAAATTGATGTCAAATTAACAATACTTCCTTCTGCCATGTAATTTTCCAGAATTTTTATTCCTCGGTTTATGACTAATGTTCTTTTGTACAATTTTATATTATTAGGAATCAGAGGTTTCCATTTTTATTCTTCAATCTTCAAGATGCTATTTCTTATCATAGGTCTGTTACAACCTAACATAAAGTGCTAAAGTTCAAAATAAGCTCAGATAAGTCTGTTGTACAGTGTTAGCAACAGAGATATAATTATAATGTACTGTCATCCTTCATACCATTCATATAATCCCTAAAGTTTTAAATTTTAGATGCAGGCATGGCAGGAAGAAGTGGAACGTGCACGCCAGGGCCAGAGAGATGCTGAAAGCAAGATTTCTTCGTTGGAGGCAAGTGCTAGTTGCTCTCAATTGAGTACTTAATAAGTCATAAGACTATATAATATTTGTAGAGAATTTGATGGCAGAGCTTGATCTGAACAAATAGCAAATTTTTAACTTTACTTGCTTCTCTTTTTTCTTGCTAATTTATTGGTTTGTTTGAGCAATTGCAGGCAGAAGTGCAAAAAATGAGAGTGGAAATGGCTGCCATGAAGAGGGATGCCGAGCATTATTCACGTGAGGTAACCTCTCCGGTTTAATCAGTCCTTTGCTTTTCCTTATGTATTTTTTTCCTTGCCAGTTATATGTATTCTTGGATTAGGAGCAGCGACAGTCGCGGATTCGTGGTTTCATTTGACAATGGGTTCCAATTCCTGCAATATTTAATGCAAACATCATCTTACGCTAAGAAACTCAAAGTTAATTCTTTGTGGATCTGCAATAAGGAAGTTAGGATTGATTCTCGGCCTTTTCTTTTTCTGAACAAATTTATTGTTAGCCAAAAGAAAAGTTACAGGTTTGCAGAAAACATAAGTTGCATGATCACAAGTAGATAACAATAAAATTATTTATACCCTGAATACAAGTATTTTACAATTGAATGATAGAAAAAGGGACACTTTGCTGTCTGAAAGTGGCTAAAGCAACTTGGTCGAAATTATTCGTTATTTTTATATCATAAAAGGCAAATATTTTACATCAAGCAACTTGCATCTGTTTATGTTTATATAGGATCACTATTGTTTCTTTGATTTTTGAATTGAAGCATAATCTTTTGTTCACTTGATTATACATTTTACTGAAGCACAATCACCTTATTGATTATAGCTGCCTTTCAACAGGAGCATATGGAACTAGAAAAACGCTACCGTGAACTTACTGATCTGTTGGTAATATAAGCTTAAAATCTCTTAATTCACTTAACATACAATTATGTTGAACTTCTGTGGCTATAATTCTCATCTATGATGCAGTATTACAAGCAAACACAGCTAGAAACCATGGCTAGTGAAAAGGCTGCTGCAGAGTTTCAGTTGGAGAAGGAAATGAAGCGTCTTCAAGAAGCGCAGGTCTGTCATTGGTGTTTGTGTCCATTCTACTTGATTAGAAGTAGTAATATAAATTCTTAATTTACTTCTTACATTCTATGAACCTGAGCATCTTTGTTTTTCATGTGATGTCAATATAACCCTGATCAGGTAGAGGCAGAGAGAAGTAGAGTTTCTCGTCGGTCATGGTCATCTTGGGAAGAAGACCCTGAAATGAAGACTCTTGAGTATGTTAATTCTTTTTCTATTAAATAATTATACATTGGTGTCGGTGACTCTTCTGAACCATGGGTTGGATAAATAATGTTGAAGTATGATTTGGTGTTACTCGGTGGACACGACTGACCAGATGCTAAATCGCTACGGATTGGAATAAGCTATGCATATTCTGATAATAATCCCAATCAATTATAGTAGGAAGAGAGTATTTGTTTAATCATATGCCCTGATTTTACATCTGCCTCATGCCACATTTTCTTCTCCTTCCTCTGGTCCTTACTGTTATCCTTCTGCTATTATTGAACTTTGAAGCACATGATCTAATAATTATAGCTGGCTTTTCCTCTTGACCTTTATCCTTTGCTTTAGCTACCTCTCGTGGTCTGTTACTCTTAAGTTTTATGGAATTCTCATCAGAATTTGGAACTCATCCATCCCTATGTCCTAAGTTCACCTACATTTTTGTACAGAGGCTAGTTTCTGTGCATGTGTACTGAGGCTTTATCTCAATTTCTATTTCTTGTTCTCTCCTTGGAAATTTTTTGATTTAAAGTAATAATTGCAGGCCTCTACCCTTGCATCATCGTCAGATGGCTGGGGCAAGCATACAGGTATCCTTGCTCTCATATCTCACTTTCCCTATGTCATTTTTCTATAATATTGTGTTTCAACCTACTCATGCAGTTGCAGAAGGCAGTAAAACTACTGGATTCAGGAGCTGTCAGGGCCACGAGATTTCTTTGGCGGTATCCAACAGCACGAGTTATCCTTCTTTTCTATCTTGTATGCACGGTTCACCTTTTGTATTTAAAGTGTTCAATGACAAAGTGATGATCTGAAAGAATATAAATTGTATGACAACTCCTATGGGAAATCTTTTACAGGTATTTGTACATCTCTTCTTGATGTATTTGTTGCATCGCCTTCAGGTATGTCTGTCTAGTATTTGCTCAATTGTAGGAGTTAGTTGATTATTTATTTAGTTAAAGGAAAGACACTATGTCGAATATAAATTGAAGATGGTTGGGTATAAATCACTTCTATGTTATGCCAACTGTGTGTTATTTGCAACATGCAGGAACAAGCAGATAATTTTGCTGCCAGAGAGGTAGCAGAGTCTATGGGTCTCTCCACTTCTAACTTACCTTGATTGGATCAGGATCGCTCCTCAGGGTCGTGCTGCAGTTTTCTGAATGACTGTTATATGTCTGTGAGGATGTGTTCAAGTTTTTGACAAACACATGGCTTAAAAAATATTGGTAAATTTTAAAGATACTGAAAATGAAAACCTATTCACCATCCTTGTTCTTCTTGTTATACCAGGAATCATTTGAGGAAATGGTTAATCCTGGGGAATTGCTACCGTGGGTAAATGGTCATTCATTGTCCAGGAGCACCATGCCAATGTCCATATTCTGGTGATTAATTTTGATCTGTTTTTGACCCTGAAATGATAATTGAAAATGGGAGTCGCACCATATTATGCTATTGTAATTCTGAACTATGAAGGATCTTGAATGGAATATTCTTTTATTTATGAATGGATTTAGTACTTGATAGTTCGTCGTTTTAAATTTGTTCAGGATTGGCTGTGGCTCAGCTTTAGCCTGTGGATGCTACCGGGTTGCTTGTTTTGAGAAACAAACTTGTTTTAAGATGTTTACAAATTTCGAAGGGCAATTTTTTTATTTTATTAAATACTTACAGTAAAGATTGTGGTACGTCGTAAAATGGGAGAATTTTTTTTTTTTTTTTTTTTTAAAGGGATTACCACCAAAGTGAGTTGCTACCCAAGCTCGTTCTACTACGCCTTTACAATCACCCCCCTAGGAGTCAACGTAATGATTTTTTCTTATACTAAGTTTTTATTATTATGTTTTATAAATTCTTTTAATTTTTTTTTTATAGGTATTCAAGATCTTTTTATTTAATTTACTACTAAATTTTATATTTTTATTATACTTGACTTAGTTTCTTATTTTAGTTATTAAATTAAACATGATAAAATAAATAAATTATTCGTAAAGATAATATAAAGAAAGATAAATATTTAGAGGGAAATGTTTGTAAATGAAAATGTTTATAAAAAAGTTGATATTTCCATTTTTTGATAATTCTACGTGGGAAATATTTCTTTCTTATATACATTAGGGTGTATTAAAGACATAAAAGATAAAGTTTTATTATCACATCGAGTGTTCATATCGTGTAATTAAAGAAAATTTTATCTTTTTGTTGACACAAAATAATCTAAGTGTTTAGTTTTTTCCAATAATGAGTAGTGACTGAAAAACTTCTAAATTGATGATTCAAAAGTAAAATAATTACAAAATGATAAAAGTAAAACTTCTTTACAAAGGAAAATTTTATTTTATTTTTCAAGTTTATCGCTTACGTGTTGCTCCATGTCTATCTCTATTGGCTGGTGGTCTATTTCTATGTTGTTTTCTTCTTCACTGCTACAATTGATTGTGCTTAGCTTTTTTCAATAGTGTATAACGATTAAAAAGCCTTAAATTGATGACTTAAAAATAAAATAATTACAAAATGACAAAAGCAAAATTTTTTTATAAAGGAAAAAATTATTTTATTCTTCAAGTCTATCTGCCACTTGCTCCATGTCTGTATCTACTAATTGGTAGTTTATTTTTGTGTTGTCTTCTTCTTCACTGCTATTATTGATTTCTCTATTATCTTATAGATTTATATGTACATCTATTGTTTTTCTTTTGTTTGGAACTTGTAATAGTACAGTAGTGTGAAACATGTCTTCTTTAATGATTTGATTATGGTAAAAATACTACTATGTTCACTTTGGGCTACTAATTGGATATATGAATTTTTGATGTCTATCCAGTATGATCTATCTGTTACTTTATAAATATATTATTTTAGGGATTGACAGATTTTGTTTAATATGTATTTTTCTGTATATTTTTGCTCCACCATTGATATGTATTATATGATAAGCTGGGAGTTGAATTCTTGTAAGTTATTTTTTAATTTTTTTTATTTTGCTAATTTAAGGAGATATGGTTTCTAAAGAAATTATTATAGTATTTTCGTTAATAATATCTAAAGCTCTGTTTCAAATTTCTGGAAAGAAGAGATATCTAATGTTTGGTGAATCAATGTGAATTTGGTAAATTATGTCAAAAGATAGAGCTTTGTAAAATAGGTTTTTTAATTCTTACGTATAATTTTGACTAGTTATTATTTTTTAGAAAAAAAAATGCTGGAGAAATTATGTCTAAGGGTAGAATTTTCTTGAATACTTTGAAAATACGGTCTTAATTCTAGAAAAATATCAAAATTATTGTTAATGATTTCACTAACTATCTTTAAATATATTTTTTTTATGTAAAATATTTTGTCTAGATGCTTTGACTATTTCTATGAGATTTCTTATTTTTTGTTCTAATTCTAATAATTCAGCTTATTGTCGTGCAGATGTGTTAGCAAATAACTCATATATTTGTCAAATTTTATTATTGTCTAAATGCATTGGAGATGCTTTTTTTTTACATGTTTTAATTTGTCTGTATGTTCTTGTAATAATTTTACTTTTTCTGACAATGATACAATTTGATTTTGTAATTTTTCTTTATCACTATTTTTTTGCTTTATTATTAATTTACTATCTTCTAGATGTCCATTTGTCATGACTAATTGTTCTTCTAAATAAAACTTTACGTCCATTGAGAGCTTTAATGGTTTTTGCCATATGATCAAAATGGTCACAAAATTTATTTTCAAAGGTGATGATGAAGCTATGTTATATGTGGGCATTAAGGATGATGAGCCCACATGTAGTGGTGCTTGTGGTAGATGATTTCTAAGGAATAATGGTGCATTTGGTCCCCAATATGTCTTACATGCATCTTCTAATGAGTAAAAACCATTCAATTACAGCTTGGGAAAGTTTTCAATTTGTTGAACTACATTAGGCCAGTAATCAAAAATTATTGGTCGCCTACCGCTTTATACTACAAAAAACAAAAAATGCTTGTTGTCTATATTTAAATTTAATTGTTTAAAATATGCGGTTAATGCATTTAAAGAATAAATTTTTTGTTTGGAATCTCTATAGTTCCAAAGACCATCTAGTAATGCTTGTTATACTTAATTTAATTCTCCTTTTGCTTTATATTTTAAATTATTACCACTTGGAATTAATGGAAGGGTGTAAGTTCCAATGTTGATGTATTGTTACTAAGCCATCTGTAAAAGAATATGATCAATTTACTTCTATTTGTTTATTTTTCTATTTTTCTACTGAATAAATCTTGACAAGATATTAGCTAATATATTATCTTTACCATTTATGTGTTTAAAATTAGCTTTATAACCTTTTCCCGTTATTACTTCTAAAAAATATATCTATCGTTTGTTAATAAATAAAATTTTCTTTTCAAAGTTTTTCTTTTGTACTTTATTATAGAATTCTATAATATTTTTACAATTAGTTCTAATAGTGAAAGAATTATTTTGTATATACAAGTAAAAAGAATTTAAATAATTAATAATTCCTAAGATTTTTAATTTTGTGCTAAATTTTCTTCATTCCGATTCAGTAAATTTACCACTAGAGTACATTGCTATTTCTTGGCGTTCTTTTGGAATTTCTTTGGTTGATTTTTGTAATATTTCAGCCCCTTCTAAATTACTAGCATCTGTTTGTATAATTTTTTAATAATTATCTACAGGAAGAGTTACAGGTTTAATATCTTGAACTATTTGTTTAATTTTATGTACTAATTTTATATCTTCACTATTAAAGTATTTTTGTCCATTTTTGCTTATTTTATTATATAAGGGTCTAACTAATATACTTAAATTTGGTATAAATTTTCTACAATAATTTAAGAGTCCTATAAATTTTTGTAATTCTTTAGTATCTTCTATTTTGTCTTGGAATTCTAATATTTTTGAAACTATGTGAGGTTGTAATATAACATTTCCTTTATCTATTATTAAGCCTAAAAATTCTATTCTTGTTTTGTATAATTCAACTTTTGCCTTAGAAATTACAATATTATTATATTTAAAAATGTCTAATATTTTATTTAAATGTGTAGTATGTATAAATCTATAAAGAAATTAAAAGAATTTAAAAATTATGATAATAAGAACTTTGTATAAGAATAAGCCCTTGCATCGACCCTGTTGCCTTTTTCTTACCGTATGATTGTGAATGTGTTGTGTTGAACATTGATTAGGAGTGTTGATAAGAAAGAACTTACCTTAGAAAGGTCAGTCATGATTTTTATTTTCTATGTCTTGCTTTAAAAATGGTATTGGAGCTTGTTTTGTTTATATTTAATATTAAATTTTATATGAGTAATTATGAATGACTAGCTTCGCATATAAAATATTGATATTTGAAGTTATACTATACTTGCTATACTCTTATTAATTGCTCTTTAGAATCTTTTTCTTGTTTTATAAATAATTATACAAATCGAGGAAGATTATTACTAGAAGTCATTTACTTCAAGCCTTTGAACAAATTGATTTCACTAATGACTTAATAGAAACAAAATTAAAACTATTAGAAAGAAGACGCGAAACTTTCGGAATAATTTAAAATATTATATGAACTTTCAAAAATTAGACTATTTAGATCTTGAAATAAAAAAATATAGTCAAATAAAAGTCAATTTATCAGAAAACTTTAAAATAAATTGTAATATTCACCATCTAGAAAATCAAATCCACATACTAGTAATAGTCAACAAAATTTTATTGTGGATTTGTTAATTAAGTCTAGGAAAAAATCTAGAAAGAAATATCAATAATTTAGAAAGAAATTCTGGCAATAGTAATATAACCACTTTGAGAAATAATTTAGATTTTATAAAAGAACTCTTGTCAGAATTTAATAGCCAAGTTAAAAGATTTTCAAGTAAAAAAGAAATTAAAGAATTAATCCAGTTAATAGATACTAAAACTCCAAAACTAGTAGAATTAGAAATTAAAGAAGTAGTGAAAAACCTTCAAAAAGAAGTAGACAGTATAAAAGAAACAAAAGACAGTCTTAAGGAACAAAAATAAAACTATAAAAGCATTAGTTAGTGAATGAGTAATTTATTAAAACAAATATTAGAATAATTAAAACAAGAAATACCAACTGTTAATCCTGTAGGATTTAATTCTAAAACATTTAGTACAGATAGCAATAACATAGTTGTAGCACAATTAAATACAATTATAAAATTATTACTGAATAATAATAATAATAATAAACTAGAAGAATTAAGTTTAAGATTAGAAAAAATAGAATTAATTCTCCAAAGTAATATTAAAGGAAAAGAAAAAGTAAATAATAGTGAATTAAGTAGTTCATAATTGAAAAAGAATTAGATATTCTAAGTAGTAGATTTAGAAAAATAAATTCGGAAGAACCATTAACTATAGTTAAACAAACAATATAAAAGATATTTTAGGACCCAAAATAATATTAAAAAATAATGGAACTAGCAAGAAAATCTAATATAGATCAATCAATAATAGATAAAATTAGAAATCTCTAAATTTTTCTAGTAAAGATAAAGAAATAATAGAAAGAACAAAAGACATAATAGACGAAGAAGATGCAAATATTTTATTAGAAAAAAAGTTTT
>JAXCLQ010030146.1:0-26783 GCA_035584115.1 Cedrela odorata | reverse complement strand
AGCTAATTTAAAGATGCTACGGATATTGAGAATGTATGAATGTGGTTCAAATAAACAAGAAGAACATAGCATTCTGTCCGGAGGTAATGAACTTTTGGTAGAAGAATTGCTTGGTTTGAGACATTTAAATGGGTTGACCATCATCTTATAAATTATTTAAACAAATTTAGGTATGAAATCTTGAAATTCTGCCAACGAAAATTTGCAATGAGCTATATTTTTCATAATTTCATATCAATTCAAAAACAAAGGATTTGACCCTAAAATTTTAAAGTGATGTAACAAACACAATTATAAATCATTATAGAAAATATCATAATTTTTTAAGACAATTTGATTAACTAAACAATTTCGTCGTTCAACTATTTTACAAAATTGAGTAATTTTTAGTATTCTAGGATCAATTTTAAAAAATCATTAAAAATTGAAAACTCAAAATTTGTTTATAAAACAAAATTTATAATAACCCTAAAGATGTCTAATTTATTCACCTAAATTAATTTAGTCAAATTTATAACACATGATTTTACAAAATTCACGGACTAAACTACTGTCATATATCAACTCTGCGAAAAGTTTATTTTCCTCCATTATTACTCCACAAAATAATATCCCCAATTCTTAATTATAAAAAGAAAACTAAAATCTAAACACTCTAATCTAATTACAGAATTATAATCACCATAAAATTTAAAACATCTATAAACTAACTAATAACAATTATCAATTCTTATAAACAAATATAAAAATTAAGTATAAACTTACCAATTTTTATCATTTTCTTCTTCTCTTTCTTCTTCTTTTTTTTTTCTTTTGTTCTTTTGTCTCTTCTTTCTCCCCAAATCAGCACAATCCCTAAACACAACTTAACATATTTAATTTATACTTAATGTACAATTTCAACTCAGTCCATAATTTTACTCTTTTTATCTATTTTACCCTAAAGTTATAACTTATTATTAAAATATTCTATTATTACCTATATTATACATTTACCCCTATAAAAACATAACTCATTATTTATACATAACTGTATAGTATATGTTAGGAAAAAATGGTGTTATAACGTAATTTTAAAAATTGTTTTTTGATGATTAAGAGAGTAGCAGTAAGAGCCGTTTATACGTTGGCAAGCCAAGTGTTCCAGGCAGTAAGTCCCGATGAGAGGTCGTAAGACCGTTGGTAAGTCATTGGTGTTCCAGTAGCCACCTTGATCTAAGAATTATAATTTTTAAAAGCATGGGTAACATTAATCCTGACTGGCAACTTCAAAATGAGAAATATTTGGTTCTAGAAGATTTATTTAAGTGAATAAGATGATTGACTCCATATGACTAAAGCAATAATGAAGATGTTTGAAGATGAAGACTAGTTTAATCAACATGTCTCTTACGTGGGATATTTAATCATTTTATCTATTCAATAAAATCTTTCCACCTACTCTATTATTGCTAGAGAACAAGTCAATAATGATGCATGCAAAGTCAATAATTACTTTAATAATTGTAAGGAGACAAGCATGTCATCCAAGTCAAGATATACTCAAGAATATATACTTTATTTTATTATAATTTAAATGTAATAATTCAATTGTAATAATTTGTTTATGTTTGCTTTAAATTCTAGACTTTACTAGGAGGCCAATTTGAGAGAAGAATATTATTTGTCAAAATTCTATGAATTCTCTACCCCCAACCTTATAATTAATTTCCAAAACCTTCAATAATATTCAAGTAAGTTTATTCATTTTCTATGTCTTTTATATTTAAAAATTTTGCCAAGTCTTATTTTAATTTGGTTTTATTATTGTTTTTGTGTTTATATGTTATTTTGTTTAATTTTTCCATTCTCCATTCGATCCTTAGACGATTTTGAAAATTTTTACAAGTCTTGCAAACGCTTTTTAACTATTTTGATTTCTCAGACAAACCATAATTGTTCAGCACAGAATCGAAAGCAACTTCACTGATGGCGGTGAGCTTAAGTATCTTCTACATAACCATATATGACATAGTTTGATTATATCGAAAATAAGAATTTTATAGTGTAACTAACAGAGAAGAGCAGATGGATACTGACAGAATTTACAAGTAGTGATAACTAAGTGCTTATGCCTATTTAACTTTCTAATACAGTTTGGGCAGGGCATTGCATGTTAATGGATTTGTGATCGATGCTATGCAACTAGTTAATTTTGATTAATGAAAAATCACGGTACAAATTTTACTCTTTAATCCAAAGTAAAATAAGATATAAGTTATTGATAGTCATAAAAAAAAAAAAAACAAAACAAACAGTCCACATAAATATCTAGCAAAAGTCCGAAATTATTAGTTCTTTCGTTGTTTTCATGTGTGAACGCACAGCAAAAGTCTGTGTTTGACAATTAAAAATCAACATTATTTTAAAATTTTCTGACGCTATATGTTTGTTCACGTTCGTCTTTCACGAAATGACGACCACCAATCAAAGTTAAGGTAGGTACTGATCGATAAAAATCAACATTATTCTTTGTATTAAATACGTTTATATTTGATTGGAATTTTTATATTTTTTTAAGTTCCTTTGCAATATAATTTCCTCACCGAATTATTAATACAAAGAATTGTAGTCTCAAAAGCATACATTCCCTTCATCTCTTTCTAAGCTAGAGCTTTTTCCTCAATAATCCCAAGAGCATAATTTTTTTCATCTATCCTCTTCCCCTTGGTTGAAATCAGTATGGGTAACGTTTGCTCAGTCTCATTCTCTTGTGATGATACTGTTTCTCGTTGCCTTGACTGCAGTGTTAGAAAAGCAGGACATATAAGTGAGCTCCAAGATAATCTCGCAGCCTTGCAGAGAGAACTCAAAAAGCTAATTGAAGCAAGGAATGATATCAGGATAAGGGTTATCGTTGCAGAACAGCGACAAATGAAACTCCTGGAACAAGTGCAAGGTTGGCTTTCAAGAGTGCAAGATGTGGAAACGGAAGCCGCAGAACTTATACTAAACGGCGATCGAGAAGTTGAGCAACTCTGTCTTGGAGGCTTCTGTTCTAAGAAGTGGCCGTCAAGCTACAAGTTCGGGAAACAGGTATTCAAAACACTGAGAGATGTGGAGAAATTAATAAATGAAGGAGATTTCAAAGATGTGGCTCAAACGGGACCAGAAATTCCAGTTGATGAAAGACCTATTACACCAACAATAGTAGGCTTGCAACCAACACTTGACGATGTTTGGAGATGCCTTACAGAAGAACAAGAGGGAATTATTGGCATATACGGCATGGGAGGGGTGGGTAAAACTACCCTGTTGACCCAAATTAACAACAAGTTCCTCGATACGCCAAACAATTTTGATGTTGTCATTTGGGTAGTGGCATCTAAAGACTTGGAACTTGAAAAGATTCAAGAGAGTATTGCCAAAAGGATTAGTTTGTTCAACGAGTCATGGAAGAGTAAAACTCTACAAGAGAAAGCTCAGGAAATATTCAAGATCTTGAGCACGAAAAAGTTTGTATTATTGTTGGATGATATATGGGAGGAAGTGGATTTGACTGTAGTGGGTTTACCTGTTCCAAGCTCAAGAACTGCATCTAAGGTAATTTTCACTACTCGTGAGTTTGAGGTTTGCGGCAACATGGAAGCTCATAAATGCTTCAAAGTGGAGTGCTTGAGATACGAGGATGCCTGGAGATTATTCGAGGAGAAGGTAGGAAGAGACATTCTGGATACTCATCCTAACATTCCAGAGCTAGCCGAAACTGTGGCCAAAGAATGTGGTGGTTTGCCACTTGCTCTCATTGTTGTTGGTCGAGCCATGGCTTGCAAAAAGACACCACAAGAGTGGGAACATGCAATTGAGGTCTTAAGGAGTTCGGCCTCTAAATTTTCAGGTATGGACAAAAGGGTATTTTCTCGTTTGAAGTTGAGTTTCGATTTTTTGCCTAGCGACACAGTTAGATTTTGTCTCTTGTATTGTAGTTTATTTCCAGAAGATTTTTTTATTAACAAAGAGGAGTTGATAGATTGTTGGATATGTGAGGGATTTTTTGATCAATACGATGGAATCGGTGCACGAAATCAAGGATACTCCATTGTTGGTACTCTTGTTCATGCATGTCTATTAGAAGAAGTAGAAAACAATAGTGTAAAAATGCATGATGTTATTCGAGACATGGCTTTGTGGATTGCATCTATAACTGAAAAGGAGAAGGAAAAGTTTTTAGTTCTAGCAGGTGTCGGATTAACTGAAGCACCAAGTGTTGGAATGTGGAAAGAGGTTACCAGGATGTCACTAATTGATAACAAAATTCAGAATCTATTAGAGTCTCCTAAATGTCCTAGTCTCCAGACTTTGTTTCTCAGTAGGAATGATATACAATCGGTCGAAAGGGATTTCTTTCAATCCATGACTTCTCTTAGAGTTTTAAAACTATCAGATAATCCTAGCTTAGGCCATTTACCGTTTCGATTTTCTGGCTTGGTTTCACTACAGCATCTTGATCTATCATCTACTAACATAGAAAGATTGCCAAGAGAGTTGAAGTACCTGGTTAATCTGAAATGTTTAAATTTGGAGTTTGCATTAAATCTTCGTACAATTCAGCCACAACTGATATCTAGTTTAAAGAAGTTACTAGTGCTGAGAATGTTTGAATGTGCTTCGAGTTTCCAAGAAAAAGATAGCGTTCTCTTTGGAGGTCGTGAACTTTTGGCAGAAGAATTGCTCAGTTTGAAACACTTAAATGTGTTGACCATCACCTTAACAAGTTTCCTTGCTCTCCAAAAATTATTGAGCTCCCCAAGATTACAGATCAGTACTCGATCTCTATGCCTTGAATACTTGGACGATTCAGAGTTGCTCAGTGTTTTGTCTTTAGCAAGTTTAAGGCATCTTGAAACACTTCACTTGTCGGAATGTATAAGTTTGGAGAAGCTGAAGATTGAGTATACAGGGGAAGTGAAAGTCATCCGAGAAGCTCATTGCTTCCGTAGTCTCCAGGAAGTTCATATAAACTATTGCTCAAAATTGAGGCACGTGACATGGCTTATTTTTGCTCCAAATCTGAAGGATATTTGGATAGATTACTGCGAGCGTATGGCAGAAATAATCAAATTGGATGAAGTTCCAGCAGAGGTGGTGGAAAATCTAATCCCGTTTGCAAGACTTCAATTTCTTAAATTAAAAGATTTAAAGAATTTGAAGCTCGTCTACTCAAAAGCCTTGCCTTTCCCACAACTAAAAGAAATGACTGTAATCAGATGCCCAAAACTTACGAAGCTTCCACTCGATTGCAATAGCACAACACATCAACGTAATGTCATTATCAATGGAGAGAAACGCTGGTGGAAAGAACTGCAATGGGCTGATCAAGCCACTCAAAATGCCTTTTCTCAAGGTTTCAAATCCATTGGGTAATGTCAATTTTCTTCAACGATTCTTGTTCCGAATTTGTTCGTATCGCTTTGTAATGTTTCCATGTTCCAATAGAAAACTGTTTGCGGTGGGTGCTTATACTATGATGGTGAGTAATTTGATTTACAAATACATTTACCGACATGTTGTTACTTTTCTGATTAATATGTACCCAGTTTTGCTCAAGCTATAGTTATGACAATGATGCTTTTGTAATAGACAGAGATAACCATATTTATATTTATAATCATTTAATTATTATTAACCTTACACTGACATAAAATAGTTTGGTTTGGTACATATATAACTAACAAAACTTACAGTTTACAATCACCGATTTATTAACTACAACAAATGGTCAACACTGATTCAAAGTATTAAATTTCCTTAAATCTCAAATACAATGAATCTTGGACTTGTGTGGATTGTCATGTAATTTTCTTAGTTACCTGATTAAATAGATGATGTTTCTCGGTTTCCGGAGAAAAAAAATCCATGTGAACTTGAGTTTCCGTTGAAAATGAAAAACCAATCAATTTTCCAATTGGGTAAGAATGACTAATGAGAGTAAATTAGTCATTTTGCAAAACAAACGTCTAGCTGATTAGGAATCTTATAATAAAATAAATTAAAGATAGGTGGGGCAATGAAGAACCAATAATTATTAAAACCTTTCACCATAAGATAAGAAAAATAAAAATAAATTACACTTGGTAAACCCATTAAACCCATATCTGTAACTGACCTATTAAACTCATATCTATAACTGATCCATATAATATGCAAGAAATCCGCAAACATAAAATCCGCCCACCGTTAAGAAGATGTTGCTTCTTCAGTTTGTCTTTGATGAAAAGACGTTATGAATATTTCTCTATATATGTATAACTTTGTGTGGAGTCCTTAAGCTTAACATTCTATAAAATACATCATTTAATAGACTGTTAAGAGTTTAGAATTGCCCAATTACACAGAAAAGGATTGCACATCAATGACTGGAATCACATTAATGACTAGAGATATGTTTATTTATTTTCACTTTTCTATTTTTGTGTACTGTTTTTTACTCCTAAATTTGTAAATAGACTTCATATATGTCTAACAGAATAATCAGATTTTATTAATCCTTTTGCTTTTAAAATTGTTGGCTTAGCCTTTTGAGGTGGAATCATAACACAACTACCATTGAACAAGTCAAAATAAAGTTTGCTTGGTTGGGAACTAATCTTCCTTGAAATTGCATCTCTCATTACTTGTGGCCCTAAATTACCCACGAGCAGTCACACTGTTGACTCATGCATTAATTTCGTCAATCTATGAATTGCCATGTCCTTTCCTAACTGTTAAATTAAATTTAAAACAGCCTACCAACCTCCGGTTGGATTGGTTAAAGCATTTCCGGCCAGCATCACATGCCTCCATAATTTTTATAAAAATGTGAACAAAGGTGAAATTGTAGAAACAACAATTTTATTTTTCATTTCTTAACCTTGCAATGCAGCAATAGACTTGTGTATCAAACATATATGAGAGTTTTAGAAGGTAAATTTTACTAATTTCTCTATAATTATCCGTTAACCATTGCTTTCATTTTGCCTCTATTATATATTTTTCTTGTCACAAAGTTGTAAGACAATGGACACTTCAGACATATCTTATCGTTTTGGTTTCTTATTATATGTTAGTGGTTTCAAAATGTTTTAAATACGTTTAAATCGGCAATGATAGTAAAAGTCTAAATTCATCTTGGACAAAACAAATATCTGGCATAAGATTCTTTTAATTAGAACAAATGGGGACTCAAGAGACCGACATTATTGATACTTTCGCTTTTGAAATTGTTGGCTTTTTGTTCTTTCTAGGTGTAAACCAACAATAAAGGTCTATCATTGTCTCTGCCAATCAACAAACTCCACAACACATCACAATATGCAAGTAATTTTAATTGGCAGAAGTGGATACTCAAAGAGTTTGAAATTATTGATCCTTTCACCTTATAAAATTGTTGGCTTTGTGTTCTTTCCACCTGTGAACGTACAGTAAAAGCTTTCCCACCTAAAGCTTAACAAGCCACTCAAAATGTATTTATTCCCCTTTTCAAATCTCAATGATCAGATGGCATTTTAATTTCAATTTCAATTTCAATTTTTTCTTAATCCCAACGGAGATTTGAAGTTGGGTTTTTTTTTTTAGTTTGCATCATTTCTTAACATTGCACTTCAGCAATAGGATGATATGGGAAATAATATATGTTTTAGAAGGTAATAAAATTTTGTAATTTTACCATAATTGTCCATGAACCATAGTCTCAAAAAGATGTAACCCCTACAACTCATTGTAATGAGAGTCGTCTCAAAGTCAGTCAACTTGGAATACTAAAACACGGGATAACGACCAAATTGACATAAAGTTTTCTAGCGAGGGAAGCTTCCTTGAAACTGCATCTTGCGTTGTTTGTGGACTAAATTAAGCACGAATAGTCGTCAGTAGGATTCATATGATATTTTTTTCAATCAATGAATTGCTATGTCCTTTTCTAACTTTAAATTAAGATGGGTACTCATTTTCATACATTTATATTTGTTTGAATTTTGACATATTTTAAGATATAAATTATTCACCTACCGGCAGTCGCAACTCATAAACAAACATTTTCTTAGCATAACTATTGATGCAGAAAAAATCTCTTTTGTGAACTTTGTGTACCAGCAACGATCTTCTTCTCTTTGCTTAGTTTCTTATTTGATCTGCGATCACAATCAAAAGCTATAGGGGGTGAAAAGCCGGTTGACCAGCGAAAACCTTCCGATGCTTAAGTCATGGTTTTACTTTTTGAGAAATAAAATTGAAGATAATACGAACTTCTAATACCAGAGTTTCATTATTCGTACCTGGTAATCATTAGCCTCCTTTTATAGGTGTTTGTGTTCCTCAAACATGGTAGAATTCTATGGATTTCGGAAACAAGTATCTCGTCATGCGAGGATCACGGAGATTCTAGTGGGTAAGCATCGGATTTCGAATTTTGTGGGATCACGTGCCTTTTATGTAAAGCGCATCCATAGGATTCTTATTATGTAAGAAGTTTTAATTTGCAAGAATCCTTATCACAGAATAATCTGGGAAAAATATAGGAAGAAAATGAATCTTTCACAAACACGTATTATCGAAAGGTCTCGAGAAGCCTTTGTTGAGACTCTTTTATCCATCTGAGACAAGCTCAGATGTAGTATATCTAAAATCTTCGTAAACTATTATTGAAACTTTTATAAGCTATGGCTGAGACCTTTACAAACTGCAGCTAAGACCTTTCTGACCGAAACCTATATAAAAAGTCAGTTTGAGATGTCGACCCAAGACCTTCTAATTTCCTTTTGAGAGATTTTGGCTCTTAAAAATACCTGGGCTTCCTTCACTATTCAGATAGTTCTTCTCGAAGCTCAAGGTGTCGGAATGCTATTTGTCTCTCCATGTAGGGTCGTTTTTGGCCTGTAACCCTTTGGGCCTTATGTATACTCTGGGCTATATCCCCATCATCAAGCCCCTTAATTTTAGTTAAAAAAATAATTGTTTTTTAGCAAAAACTAAAGGTACCCATTCCAAAAGGCACATCTGCTCATCACACTTAAATACTCAACTTAAAGTCCGTTCATTTCCATCACGTAGCAAATGGTGACTGGATCTAGGGATTACGACGCTTTGGGCCCTTAAAGATTTTTCTATCCCTAATGATGGCTGCCCTCCTCTTTATAAATGAGAGATATCCCCTCAACTTCTACTCTTACGTGGCATCATCTTATCCCTTAATCTATAACATCCATCGACGGTTAGGGTTCTTTTATTCCTTTAAATACTTGACTTTTTACCTTTTCATTTCTTTTCGTTTTCACCTTTACACCGTCATTTTCTTCTTGTATTAAACAACCTTAACAATAGCAAGGTTTCAAATTTTTGACAACTTCTTAAAGTTTTTCCCTCAAGTAACTATCAATAGTAGGTATCCATTTCTTTACTTTATTTATTGCGATTAATTTTGCAACATGATTAGTTGATTAAGACAACTGGTAGACACTTTCTTAGGTTTAGAGACCTTTAGGCCCACCCCCTTGAGTTGTTAATGATCTTGGAGTGGCCTTTAACCATCTATTTTTCTTTTGTAAAAAATAGAAAATGGTTTCTAGGAAAAACAACTCTAGCGAGGGATAGGCTATCATCCATGTTCCATCTCCTATTACAGTAGGCAAGACTTAACACAATTTAAGGTGGATAGATTCCCTTCGGTTATAACGAAATTAGATTTAGAGGTTTATACTAGATTGGATAGCATTCCCGAGGAAGTTTATCTCAGAGTTCCAGGGGCTGATGAACTCTCAAGTTGTCCACTTGAGGGGGAAATAGCTTTCAACAAGGAATTCTTCCATCTAGGTGTTAGGCTTCCCCTTCAGCATTATTTTGCCCAAATTCTCGTTTCATCAAGATTTCTCCTTACTAACTGAACCTAAACAGCTGAAGGATCATGTCAGATTTGTTTGTCATGTGACATCAGATCTCATATTTTACCCCCACTCTCGAAGAGATCGAGTTTATGTATATACTAAAAAGGAATCCAATAAGAAGCTCATAGTATTTCTATCTTCAGAATTGACTTAATAAGATGAACCCCATTACTAGTAACCCCACCTCCAACAAAAACTTGAAGAAGAAGTGATTTTTTGTTAGAGGTGACTAAAATTCTACTCCCAACACCCGCTTGCCGAGACCTATTGGGGAGGCAGTCACCTGAAGTGGCCTACCTGAGTTAGATCTTCGTAGCCGAGAGAGGGTAAGGCTAGCTAGGTCTTTAGCGTCTAACCAGAGCATTTTGCTCTCGGATGATGAGATAATCTCGTCAGGTCTTGTGGATTTTTATGTATCGAGGGACCAATTGACCTCAAAAAATGTTGTCCAAAAAGGTAACTATCTTGAGAACACCCATTCTTGTGTTTGGACTAAAGTATCTGATCTTTTATTTACTCTTGCAGGCAAGATGGCTTCCAAAAATCCTCTTCCAGATCTCTTTGAGGGTCTGCAAAGACTGGCCAAGGAGAAGAGAGCTAGGAAAGCCCCCCAGCCTTTGAAAGCTACCCAAAAAGGTTCATCTAAGGCCTCAGGATCTTTCAAAGTAGTTAGTGCCTCCAGCTTAGCTCGCCTCTAACAAAGGGGTAGTGATCCGAGATCCCGTACCCCCTCATGTTCCTTCTACAGATAAGAGAAAGGGGAAGCGTAAGGCGGTAGCTGCAGCTTCTAAGGAAAGGTCGCGGAAGAAGAAGCAAATGTTCGATCAGGCAGAGAAGGAGCTGGCTGAACCATATGAGCTTATTCTTGAGGATCTTCCTGCAAGGAAGAGAGGTTTTTTTTAGCACTTTCTTCCCTATATCAATCTGCAGGTCCATAGCATCAGCCACAAATTTTTTGAGGATATTGTTGGGCTCTCGGACAAGTCATTATTAAACTTCCTGCAGAAATGGTTGGACCGGGTGAGTACTTCCTCTTAATTTTTAGAATAAATGAAGCTTGTCGTGACTATCTCTTGACAATTTTATATTTTGGCGACTTTCAACTTTTCTATTCAACCATGTTATAGCATGGCGCCTTTGTGGATGATTTCTGTAAGGTGTCTGAGGCTGAAAAGAGAGCCGAGAAGGCAAAAGAGAACTTGGCGTTGGAGACAACCAAGTTCAAATTTGACCTTGGTAAATTAGCATGGGAGCAAGAAGAGCTCTAGGTCAGGGTGGCCACTACTGAATTATCTAAGTCTGAAGCTAGTAAGAGGGTCGAGGCTTTGGAGTCCGAGCTAATTAGTTTAAGGGAAGAGGGACAGAATCACCTTCAAAACTTTAATAAAGTATGTGAGGAGCTTCGAAGAAGCTTGGATGCAAAGAAGTAGAGGTATTCACTTCTAGCCAAAAAGGTTGAAGAGGACGAAGTGGATATATGGACTCAGCTTCGCGAGCGGGTTAATGATAGCATTGACCTGACTTATGAGACTCTCCAGGGTCGATACCTGGATTTAGACTTGGGTTGGTTATATGAGACCTTAGGATGTCAGGCTCCTTCCTGAGGTGGGGAATATTCTAATGGGATGCTTCCTGAGGGAGAGGAATATTCCAACTTCAAGATAATGTACATGCCTCCCACGGAGTCCATCAATGGTCCCTCCACTGAACTGCCCCTTGCCATTATACCTGATCCCGTAAAAGTCTATTCTGCCGATGAGGTAAAGGCTCATCCCTCTTCTGCAGGCGTCGTTCTGAAGCTCTACCTGCTAACCCAGCAGGTCCTCAGGCCAACTCTCCAACAAACCCAACCATTTAAGACATAGTTTAGTAAGTTTTTAGTTTAATTAAAAAAAATTAATGGGCTTTGTATATTACCTGATCTTTTAATGAAATTGTGGGTTTGTTTTATTCTTTCTCTGTTCTAATTCCTTTTTTCCAGCCCTCAATTATTCTCTGAACTCGTAACATTTATTAATCTTGACCTAATCTTTCAGACTTAACAGATTGATATCTTAACTTCAAATAACCTGAAGCTAGTTGTCTTTCATGTCTTTTTGAACTCGTTCCATCACATTTAATAGAATCTAAGATGCTCTTGTCTCTAATTGCTCATGGGTTCTGACCTGCTCTAGGATTCGTTTGAGCTGCAGGCGCGAGATTGATTGTCTAGGCACCCTGAAATGTCTTGGAATGAGGATGTAGAACAGATGTCAGGGTATCATGTCACTCATTTATGAGCTTTGGGAAGAGATGATCCCGAGAAATTTTGAGGTAGTCATCTGAGAATCTTTTTCGCTCATGTACGTCTTGAGACCATACCTGTAGCTTATTCAAGCTAAGGATACTATTATCTTGGGGTAGACGGTAAGCTAACGTTTGGGAACCATATCGCCCATATTTGGGTTTTGAGAGGAGATTACCCCAAGATCTTTGAAAGTAGTTGCCCGAGAAGCTCTTTCTCCCTTGTACGTTCTGAGATCATACCCAAGGCTCATTCAAACTGAGGATACTATTACCTCAGGGTAGATGGAAAGGTAACGTCTGGGAACTGTGTAACCTATGCTTAGGCTTCAGGTGGAAATTATCTCGAGACGTTTTTTAAAATCTTGGTTTGGATCTGTCTGTAAGTTGACTCTAAAAGTAAATAATAATAAAAAATAACTTTATTGACTTCTATTGAAAAGTTTGTTACAAATCTTTGATGTTTTCTAAGGGTAATACAACCTTAGGCATTCAGCATTCCATGGCTTCCGAATCTTATTTCATAAGGGAGATTCCAGCTTATAAACTCCGAGTTTGAGAACTTGAACGACTTTATAGGGTCCTTTCAAGTTTGCTCCCAGAACTCCCTCTCCTGGTACTTTGGTGTTCAGGGTCACTTGTCTTATAACCCAATCTCCAATTTGAAAAGAGCGATGCCGAACATGTTTGTTGTAATACCTTGCTACCTTTTGTTGGTGAGTTGCGGCTTTTATCATCGCTCAATCCCTTTTTCCTTCTAGCAGATCTAACTCCAAACGTAAGCCCTGGTCATTGGATGTCTCGTCATAGTTGTTGACCTGGAAAGTTGGTATGTTAATCTCGATTGGAATCATCGCCTCACACCCGAAAGCCAAAATTGTAAGGGTTTTGCCTGTGGCTACCTTTGAAGTAATTCGGTATGCCCAGAGGACCTCAGAAAATTTGTCAATCTATGCACCTTTGTGCTCTTTGAGCTTCTTTTTTAAGGCCTTTTTGATAACCTTGTTGGCAGCTTCCACTTGTCTATTGACTTTTAGGTGAACTGGTGTTGCGAATCTGAGGTCAATTAAAATATCTTAGCAGAATTCTCTGAAGTTTGCATTATCAAATTGCTTTTCATTGTCTGTGATCAGCACTTGAGGCATTCTAAATCTGTAGATAATATTGTGTTTGACGAACACCGTGACCCTTTTCTCGGTGATGGCGGCTAAAGGTTTGGCTTTCACCTATTTCGTGAAGTAGCCAATAGCCACTATGGCATACTTCGTGTTAGCCTGAGCTTATGGCAGTGGTCTAATGAGGTCGAGCCCCCATTGGGAGAATGGCCAAGGGCTCGATAGAGGGGTCAGCTTCTCTAGGGGTTGTCTCTAGATGCAGTCGTACATCTTGTATTCGTGATAAGTTTTAGCTATCTGTGCCACATCCCGTGAGAGTGTCGGTCAGTAATACCCTTGCTTCAAGATCTTGTGGGTCATAGTCCGAACTCCTTCATATCTGCCACATACTCCACGGTGGATTTCTTCTAAGATCTGACCTGCTTCATCAAGCCTCATACATCTAAGGTTGGGGGTGCTGTACCTCCGTTTGTATAGTCCTCCGTCAATAACAGTATACCTTCATGACCTATTATTGATCTTCTCTGCTTGCTCCTTGTCTCCCAGAAGTTTACCATTTTGGATGTAAGATCTTATCTCATCGATCCAGCAACGGTAGGAGTTTTACTAAGATATATAGAGCAAATGACCATTGGCTTATGTGCTCATTTGTTTCAATACTTCGATTGGGACCGAAGCATGGATATTCTCTTTGAAGGTAGAGGCTAATTTTGCTAAGATATCTGCCTTTGAGTTTTCTGCCCTCGAGATATGCTTAATTGGGATAATTTTCATCATGCTTAAAAGTTACCTTGTCTTCTCTAAGTAGGCTTGCATATTGCTTTCTCGCACTTGGAACTGTCCGTCCAATTGGCTAGCTACTAGTTGGGAGTCACAGTGAATGCCAAGGTTTGTGATCCCTAATGCCTGAACTAATTTGACCGCTACAATCAATGCTTCGTACTCCGCCCTATTGTTAGTAACCTTAAAATCAAACTTTAAGGAATAAATTACCTCAGTCCCATCTGTACTTACAAATACCACAACAGCTCTCGTCCCCCTTGAACATTTAAAGCTCCATCAATGAAGAGGCTCTAGATCGGCTCTACTTCGTCTAGGGCGATTAGATATTCCTGGTCAAAAAGGCTTTCTATGATCTAATGGATGATGAGGTGCTCAGACACTAATCTTTTAACTACAAAATATGCCAAGGCTTGACCCTTAATTGCTTTTCTAGGCTTATAGATGATGTCATACTCGCTGAGCTCAACGAACCATTTGACCAATCGACCTGAAAGATTCAGCCTATGCAAAATTTGTCTTAGTAATTAGTTCTTCAGCACCACAACCTGATGAGCTTAGAAATAAGGCCTGAGCTTTCGAGCTTCCACCGCTAATGTTAACACTAGCTTCTCTAGTGACAAATATCTCATTTCGATATTTAATAATGCCTTGCTAGTGTAGTAGATGAGATGGTGAATCTTCTCGGCATCTTTCTTTACCAAAATTGAGCTTATCGAATGGTCACTTATTGCAAGGTAAAGGTACAATGTGTCTCCAGTCTCGAGCCTTGTTAGGTGAGGTAATGATGTGAGGTATTGTTTCAACTCATGAAAATTGCACTTATATTCTTCTGTCCATTTAATTTTCTTCCAATTTTTTCATGATCTGAAAGAAAGGGAAACATTTTTCATTAACTTTGGACAGGAACCTGCTCAACGCTGCTAATCGTCCCGTCAAACTCTGAAGCTCTTTGAGATTGGATAGGGACTTTAGATCCAATATAGCCCTGATCTTTTGTAGATTAGCTTTGATGCCCCATTCACTAACCGTATATCTCAAGAATTTCCTAGGTTGAACTCCAAATGCACATTTTTCAGGATTTAACTTTATATTGTATTTTCTCAGGTAGGAGAAGGTCTCTTCCAAATACTGTAGGTGGTCTCAAACTTTTAGAGATTTAGTGATTATCTCATCCACGTAAACTTTCATGGTCTCTCCAATAAGTGGCTTGAAGACCCGATTAACCATCCTTTGGAAGGTGGCTCCAGTATTTTTTAATCTGAATGACATTACTCTATAGCAATATAATCTATGATTAGTAATATAGGTTGTTTTCTCCTGATCTAGCTCGTGCATTTTGATCTGATTGTATCCCGAGAATGTGTCCATGAAACTTAACAGTTCATGACTAACTGTTGAGTCTACCAACTGATAGATTCAGGGAAGGAGAAAACTGTCTTTGGAACAAGCTTTGTTCAAATCCATGAAATCCATGCACATTCTCCACTTTCCGTTTGCCTTCTTGATCATTACTACGTTCGACACCCACTTCGGATAGTACACTTCCTTGATAAATTTCGTTCTCATTAGTTTGTCTACCTTGGCATGTAATGCTTCTATCCTCTCCATGTTGAATAATCTCCTTTTCTTCTTCACTAGTTTGTATTGGGGATCAATGGTGAGTCAATGGAAGATCACTTGAGGATCGATGCTCAGCATGTCTTCATGAGACCATGCAAACACATCCATATGTTGTCTCAAGATGTCCTTGAGCTTTGGCTTTAACTCTCTGAGAAGTTGATCACCGATCTTAACCATTTTTTGAGGTAATTCATGATTCAAAATGATAAACTCAAGTTCTCCAGTTGGCTCTAAACGGTCTTTCGTTCTGATCAAGTTTCTTCACAATTATATTAATGAGAATACAAAATGTCATATTTTTCTCTCTTAATGTTTAGTCTTTTATACTTAATCGGTGCCTAAATATACTCATTGTTTTTATTATTTTGATTTAGGATGCAATTAGAGGTCTTAAGTGCAAAACGAAGTTAATTAGGTGATTTTGGACAGTTTCGACAGTACTTCATAATATGAGCGTAACTCTCTCATCCGAGCTCCGATTGAGATGATTCAAGATGATATGGAATGACAAGAAAAGATCTACAACTTTCATGTTTTGAGTTTTGAGATATAAGAGTTGTATCAAGGTTGAAATCGAGTTTGAAGTTATAACACCTGTACTATTGAAGTTCTTGAATGTCCCTTAACCTGCAATTCTAAAACGCGGATTTGATACAATTTATTTTCAGAAGTTTCCAGATCTGGTGCATGAAAATTCCAATTGAAATCACCACCTTCTTAGTTATATTATGACTTTATTTTATTTTAATATTTCTCTCGTTAAATCAGTACTTTTCTAGTTATATTAGAATTTTAATTTATTCCTTAATTAGTCATATTTGGAGATTGTTATTTTATGATAATATTTAGAATATTTTTATGGATTTTGTAGGCTTGGAAGGCAAATAAATAACGTGTAAAAAGGGAGGAAAAATGGGAGACTTAACAGATGCCTCTCTCTCCCTTCTTTTTTCTAATTTCTCCTTCAAGTTTCATCATGGCCTTACGCAGCTAAACTTTTATAATTTGTCAAAGGAAACGGAAGCCTCAGAATTAATAAAACTGTGAGATTTAATTTGTTTTTATTGTTTAATTTATGCTTTGAGTGTTGGATGTTCTTCTATGCTTATTTTCATGATTGTTTTATTTAATTACTAGGAGGCCTACTAGTTTATTATTTCGTTGCAATTTACTACTAGATTAGAAATCAATTCTGTAATTGATTGGTCCTCTAATTTGTGAAGCTACTAAAATTTAATAATTTGTTATGTCATAAATTATAGGTCTTAGGAAGAACGCTTGACTGAATTAAATACAACCATTTTTGCTTGTATTGTTTAGCTTCATCGATCTCTCTAATTCTTAAGACTGTTACTAGATTAAACCTTTAGCACTTGTCTTAGGTTTTTTAGTAGTTAGGGTTAATCAGATCATTTGTTTTCTAATTAACTACGACTAAGGAGAGATAAGAAAATAATTCCAACGGTGAATATTTAAAGTGTGAATTGATATATAATTGCATCAATGATCAGTTGTAAAATTCCGATGGTGGATGTTGACTTAGACCAATGTTTGTTCTTGTGATTAATTCTAATAAGTCAATTTGAATTGTTCCTTAGTTGTTTTTCTTAAAATTATGTTCGTTATACTCAAAAACTCTCATTCTTATTCACGTAGCATAAAATTATGCTAGATACTCTCCATGGGAACGATCTTTACTCACACCACTACATGTATTTTTAATAGTATTGGTTTTATTTTTTGTTGCCTACGACAGCACACCACAGATCATCCCAAGAGTTTTAGCCATTTGTTTCTAGAACTTCTCTCCACGGGCGTTTTGGTAGGCAATATAAACTTTTGGAAGAAACTGCAAAGCATAACTAAGCTTCCTTTTGACTCCCCTTGACGATTCTGATCCCCTCTCATGCTCAGAATTTCAATTTCAGATAGTGCACATTTTCTATTGCCTTCATGGTTCTAAGAAAAGGTCTCCCAAGAATTATGGTATAAGGCATTTTAAGATCGATTACTTGGAATTCCACCATGTGGCGTACCTTGGTCGGAAGTAACTATGCCAGTTGACCCAAACTAGGACAGTCCGCGAGTATATGAAGAAATTCTCGGATTTAATGTTAAATATTCGGTCTATAAATGAAGAAGACCGATTGTTCTACTTCATGCAAAGCCTTCAACCTTGGGCCCGAAATGAGCTTCAGCGACAAAGGGTGCAAGATCTCCCATCTGCACAAACTGCCGCTAAATAGCTATCCGATTACTCCAGTGATGGCTCCCAAGCAAAAATATCGTCATCCATGTCAAGAGGGAACAGTAATTGAAACAAAAGGCCTAAGAATTATGACCCAAACAAAAGTGGGAGAGGTAGCTGCACTATTACCAGAGGGTAAACACACAATTCTCCAAAACTATGCAGGGCAGTCTCAGCGGGCTTCAGTCTCAAATCTTCAATTCCTAAGGATTCTGGAGTTTTCATGAAGATAATATCAGCTGAGCTCCCTGTGTCCACCAAGATTCGGCTAACTTGAGTCGTTCCTACCGTTAAAGTTTTCACTAGTGCATCATCATACAAGTAATAAACCCCTACTTCATCCTCATCTATGAACATGATGGATATCAAGGCAATTTTTTGTTTCTTCTCGGCTCGAACATTCATAATGTGAATTTTTGAGGCAGTATTCGGCAGGGAATATTTTAAATAGTTTTTCCTCGATCTGTTTGAATTTCCTACTAATGTTACCTCACCTGAGATTACCATAGTCCACTCTTCTTGTCCATTTCATGCTCGGTTTCTTGATCCGAGGCTCTAGATCCATCTTCATTCTTGGCTACCAAGTCTTGCAAGTAATTATTTCGAATTAGTATTCAACCTAGCTTCTGAGATCAAAACACTCATCTATCAGGTATCTAGCACTTTAGTGGAACTCGCAAAACTTATTTTTAGCATCTCCCACAGGTTTGGCTCTCAAGGGGCGGGGTTTCATCATTATAGTTCCTCGTTCCTTGATTTCATATCATACCTGTGAGAGTGGGGCTTTCAAGGGAGTGAAAGCATGATTTCCTTGTACATAAGCTACTCTCTTTGTGTATTCTATTCTCGGCGAGTGATACCGTCTCAAGGGAAACTCGTCTCTTCCTCTTGATGCCCCATTCTGGTCCTGGTCTTGTCTATTTTTTCTGTCAAAATCGCAGAAATTTCTTCTATCATCACATCTCCTTCTCGGATCAGTTCTGGGATTTCACGTCCCACCAAGAGGCTGTCGTTTAAAAGTTTTCTCTTCTCTCATCTTAAGGGCGATCTGATATTTAATTTCAATTTCGTTCAACAATTTTCTCCGAGCTATTTTGTAAGTGGCAATAGACAGCTTCTGCATAACATACCATCCCTGATCTACCCGCAAGTATTTCTTGAGACCTTCCAAAACTAGGGAATGGTGATAAACCCCCAGTTCCATCACCTCATCATGGTATCTTTTGACGAAACTCCTGAGGCTTTCGTCTTCTCTTTGCTTTACGAGAATGAACTCGGGGTTTTAAGGTTGATAACAGCCACTCTGAACTCATCTATAAATACTCTATACAATTGCTCAAAATTGCCAATGTTGCCAGAGGTTAAACTGGTGAACCACTTTCTTACTTGCCCTTCCAGAGTTAACGGGAATAAATGACATATCTGGGACTCATTTAACCTCTAGACTTACATCATCTCCCTGAACATATCCATATGCAGAGAAGGGTCGGTCTTCCCTATGAAAGGTTGATCTGAGGTATCTTGAATTTCTTGGGGAGAATGAGGTCCAGTATTTTTTTAGCAAAATGAGACTTAGAATAAACTCATGTCCTTAGTGCAAACTCATCTCCTTTTTGTTTTTCCCTTCTCTTCTTGTCCTCCAACTCCTCGACCGGTTTTCAAATACGGGCATCAAGATTCTCGACCCAATCACTATCTTCCCTAAATCTCCTCCTTCGGGATGGACTCCGTATTGAGCCTTCTCTTTGTCATTCTGATCGAGAAACATCTTCATGTCCTCTTGACCAGGGGCGTTGCCCGATCTTCTTTTACGAATAATCACCGAATCATCCGGCGAATATTCAAATATTGATGCAGGTTCGTCATGGAACTTAGAAACATTATTATCGCCTCGCGGTTCTTTGAGAGGATAGCCAGAAACTTTCCCTTTCCCTTTCTCTAAGGTGCTATACTTCTTTCTAGTAGCATTCTGTTGATGCCTAGTGTCACATCCCACATCGCAAGCAGATGAGTCTGGGTTATATGTTATATAGCTTGGGTCTTCCAAACTTAGTAGACGCATTTTGGGTTGAAAAGCCCAAGAACAAATTCGTGACGGGCTGTGTGCCCAAAGCGAACAATATCTACTCAGTTATTGAACCCGAGCTGTTACATTTGGTATTAGAGTCGACCTGTGAACCAATGTGTGGATGTTCTGTGATATGATATGTCTGTCTGTTATGACCCCCTCACGAGGACATGAGATCCAAAAGGGGAGAGAATGTCACATCCCACATCGCTAGCGGGTGAGTCTGGGTTATGTGTTATATAGCTTGGGTCTTCCTAACTCAGTAGACGCGTTTTAAGTTGAAAAGCCCAAGAACAAATTCGTGAGAGGCTGTGTGCCTAAAGCAGACAATATCTACTCAGTTGTTGAGCCCGGGCTATTACATTTGGTATCAGAGCCGACCTGCGACCCGATGTGTGGATTTTCTGTGATATAATATGTCTGTCTGTTATAACCCCCTCACGAGGACTTGAGATCCAAAAGGGGGGAGAATGTCACATTCCACATCGCTAGCGGGTGAGTCTGGGTTATATGTTATATAGCTTGGGTCTTCTTAACTCAGTAGACGTGTTTTAAGTTGAAAAGCCCAAGAACAAATCCTTAGGGGCTGTATACCTAAAGCGGACAATATCTACTCGGTTGTTAGGCTCGGGCTATTAAATTTGGTATCAGAGCCAACCTACGACCCGATGTGTGGATGTTCTGTGATATGATATGTCTATGTCTGTTATAACCCCCTCACGAGGACGTGAAATCCAAAGGGGTGGAGAATGTCACATCCCACATTGCTAGCGGGTGAGTCTGGGCTATAGGTTATATAGCTTGGGTCTTCCTAACTCAGTAGTCGCGTTTTAGGTTGTAAAGCCTAAAAACAAATCCGTGAGGGGCTGTGTGCCCAAAGCGGACAATATCTACTCGGTTGTTAGGCCCGGGCTGTTATACCCAATTCCTCATTTCACGGCGTGCAATGCATCCGGCACACTGCTTTCAACAACTTCCGCCAATTTGGGCGTCTCTATCGTTGGGGAACCAGTTTAGAGTATCTTCTTCATTCTTGCTACGTCCTCTACTAAAGCTTGAATTTGTCCGTCTTTCTCCATGTGCTATTTTTAGTTTTCGGCCAATCTCCTAGCCAACCAGGCAGTTTCAGCTATTTCCTAATGAGGGGGGAGTTGGTGCGGCGACAACTTCTAAATTATGATTTATATTCCCTAATGGTGGCAGCTGATCACCGATATCCTGATTAATTGCTGTATTCTCTTCAAGGACATTGTCGTGGGGAATTCCCCTCGTCGTTGCCCTATTTTTGGTTATGTATATTCGTGAAATAGCTATGTTTCTCTTTCTCGCAATGGTTTTCGACTTTTTGTTCGAATTCCCACAGACGGCGCTAGATGTTGATGCAGCAAAAATCCCTTCTGTGGACTTTGTGCACAAATAACGATCTTCTTCTCCTTACTTAATTTCTTATTTAACCTGCGATCACAATCGAAAACTATGGGAGGTGAAAAGCTAGTTGACCGGCGAAAATCCTTTGATGTTTAAGTTAGGGTTTTACTTTTTGAGAGATAAAATTGAAAATAATACGAACTTCTAATACCAGAGTTTTATTATCATACCTGGTAGCCATTAGCCTCTTTTTATAGGTATTTGTGTTCCTTAAACATAGCAAAATTCTATGGATTCCGAAAACAAGTACCTCGTCGTGCGAGAATTGCAGAAATTCCATTGGGTAAGCATCCGCTTTCAAATTTTGTAGGATCACGTGCCTTTTATGTAAAGCGCATCTATAGGATTCTTATTATGTATAAAGTTTTAATTGACAAGAATCCTTGTCATAGAATAATCCGAGATAAATATAGGAAAAAAATGAATGATTCACAAACATGTAACTGTCGAGAGGTCTCGAGAAGCTTTGGTTGAGACTTATTTATCTATTTGAGACGAGCTCAAACGTAGTATATCTAAAATCTTCATAAGCTATTACTAAAATCTTTATAAGTTGTAGCTGAAACTATTGCAAACTGCAGCCAAAACCTTTACAAGCTGCAACTTATACCTTCCTGACCGAGGCCTATATAAAAGGTCAGTTTAAGATGTCGACCCGAGACCTTCTAATTTTCTTTTGAAATATTTCGACTCTTAAAAAGGTCTGGGCTTCCCTCACTGTTCAGATAGCTCTTCTTATAACACAAAGTCTCGAAATATTATTTGCCTCTCTATGCAAAGTCGTTCTGGACCTATAACCCTTTGGACTATACACTGTGCTATATACTCTATAATAACTTTTTTCCATTATACTTGCCAATCCTTTTCCCTTTTGTAAATATTCAAAAGTCATTAAAAAAAAAACAAAAACAAAACAAACTGATGATGAAAGTGACATTGATTCAAACATTTCAACTAAAATAAAAGATATTTGAAACATTAGAGATGTTTGTGATTAATATAAAAAATAATTTGACTACAGTAATATTTCTTAAGATCTTAGGAACTAAAGCGAAATTCTTTATAAAAAAAAAACAATGTGAGTTAGTCGAGAAAAAGGTAACCGAGGGTTAGTCAAAGGATGAAAGTGAATTTTACTCAAATATTTTGGACTAAAAAGTATAAACATAAAAAATGTTAGAAATGTATGTGATTAATACGAGAAACAACTTGATTAAAGTGAAATTTCATAATATCTAATGGACTGAACAGAAATTTCCCTGATAATTATTCATATAAGTATCTCAACTAATTCAAAAAATTAATGAAAATTATAACCACCCACCTCCCAGCTTTATAAATAATTATATAAGAATAAGCAATTAAAGGAATGAAAAATTATGATGAAAGTGATCCATATAATTGGTTAGATGGCTTCCAGGATATGGATATGGATTGGATGAAGTTCCTGCACTAGGTAGATATGGGTAATAATAATATATGAGTTTTAAAACATCTTATCGTTCGAACAAGTGGGCACTCAAGGCTCAAAAGCCACACATTATTAATCTTATAATATGTGACTCAATTAATCCTTTAAAAAATTGCAATATGATTTCCTCACCCAATTATTAATACAAAGAATTGCTAGTCTCAAAAACATACATCCCCTTTCTCTCTTGCAAAGATAGAGCTTTTTTCTTCAATAATCATAAACTTTTCCAATAAACTTATCTATCCTATGCACACAAGAAATTTACTATTTAAATATATATATATCAATTAGTTAAAACAAAACAAATTCTATCATTATCGCTTTTTACGTTGAAAGGAGAGTGGGAGATAGAGATAAAAATATATATATAAGTTTTTATATTTTGTTTAAGAAAATAAGAAACCTAATTAAAGAATATACGAGATATTTATTATTTTAATATATATATATATTATTTAATTAGAACAAAACAAACTCTATCCTTATCGCCTTCTACGTTTAATATGAAAATCCAAGAATAGAAATTTGCTTGTTGGCATTTGAAGTTAGAAAATTAGTTTCAACAGCTATAAATATGAAAAAAGTTAGAAATGTATGTGATTAATACGAGAAACAACATAATTAAAGTAACATTTCTTAATATCTAAGGGACTAAATTGAAATTCTCTTGATAATTATTCGTATAATTATATCGGACTAATTCAAAAAAAATAATGAAAATAATTTTTTTATTTCTTGTGTGCCCTGATCATTAACAGAATTAGATAATGTACATACTCAAAACAAAATACCAGTTAATCTAGATAAACAGATATATCGATCGTGATCGATCAGAGTCATAATCAAAATAATACGAACAAATAAGCCGTAACATTTTATTTCAATTGAATCATTTAATAACATTGATGAATATTACAACTATGACTTAGTTATGAAGTACAGTTTTTTTTTTTTTCATCATTTCTCAACATTAGCAATAGGCTGATGTTGGAAAATAATGTCTTAGAAAGTAATAATTTTTTGTAATTTTTACCATAATTGTTCTTGAACTATAGTCTCTAAAAGATGTTACTAGTACAACTCATTGTAATAAGAGTCGACTGAAAAGTTAGTCAACTTGGAAAACAAATGTTTAACATAGTAATGTTATCCTTTTGCTTTTGAAATTATTGGCTTGCCTTTTTGACTTGGAATCGTAAAACGCCTAATAATGACCAAATTGACATAAAGTTTTCTAGCGAGGGATGCTTCCTTGAAACTGTATCTTGCATTGCTTAGGGATTAAATTAAGCACGAATAGTCATCAGTATGACTCGTATGCTATTTTGGTGCCTTTTTGACTTGGACTCGTAAAACGCCTAATAATGTCCAAATTGACATAAAGTTTTCTAGCGAGGGATGCTTCCTTGAAACTGTATCTTACGTTGCTTAGGGACTAAATTAAGCACGAATAGTCATCAGTATGACTCATATGCTATTTTGGTCAATCAATGAAGTTGTAAGACAGTGGACATTTCAGACATAGCTTATCGTTTTGGTTTCTTATTATATGTTAGGGGTTTCAAAATGTTTTAACTACGTTTAAATCGGTAATGAGAGTAAAAGTTTAAATTCATCTTGCACAAAACAAATATCTGGCATAGGATTCTTTTAATTAGAACAAATGGGGACCCAAGAGCCCGACATTATTGATACTTTTGCTTTTGAAATTGTTGGCTTTTTGTTCTTTCTAGGTGTGAACCCACAATAAAGGTCTATCATTGTCTCATATACCCACGTACCTAACAATGAATTACTTGCTATTTTTGTTCAGTTTTATACTTGGTAAAAAGTCTTTTATTTTTTTTCTGTACATGATAATTTGAACCATTCAGACTAACCATTTTATTTGTTTTAGTTTCCATTATTCAACACAAGGTACAAGGTTAATATAACCAAAGCTCTGATACTGATTTTCCCTCTTATTTGAATCTAATAAGAAACAATTAAAAAGAGCAAATATATGTACAATATAACAACTCGCTACCAATCAACAAACTCTACAACACAATCACAATATGCAAGTAATTTTAATTGGCAGAAGTGGACACTCAAGAGTGTGAAATTATTTATCCTTTCATCTTATAAAATTGTTGGCTTTGTGTTCTTTCCACCAGTGAATGTACAATAAAAGTTTTACCACTGAAACCTTAACAAGCCACCCAAAATGTATTTATTCCCCTTTTCAAATCTCAATGATCAGAGGGCATTTTAATTTCAATTTTAATTTTTTCTTAATCCCAATGGAGATTTGAAGCAGAGTTTTTTTGAGTTTGCATCATATCTTAACATTGCACTTCAGCAATAGGATGACATGGGAAATAATATATGTTTTAGAAGGTAATAAAATTTTGTAAGTTTACCATAATTGTCCATGAACCGTAGTCTCAAAAGATGTAACTTAGTATGACTCATTGCAATGAGAGTCGACTGAAAAGTCAGTCAACTTGGAATAGTAAAACATGTGATAATGGCCAAATTGACAAAGTTTTCTAGCGAGGGAAGCCTCCTTGAAACTGCATCTTGCATTGTTTGTGGACTGAATTATGCACGAATAGTCATCAGTAGGATTCATATGACATTTTTGTCAATCAATGAATTGCTATGTCCTTTCCTAACTTTAAATTAAGATGGGTACTCATTTTCATAAATTTATATTTGTTTGAAATTTTGCCATTTTTTAAGATATAAAGTCTTCACCTGCGGGCAGTCTCAACTCATAAACAAACATTTTTTCCTCCAGTAGCATAACTTTTTTCCATTATACTTGTCAATCCTTTTTCCCATTGTAAATATTCAAAAGTCATTAAAAAAATTACAAAAACAAAACAAACTGATGATGAAAGTGAAATTGATTCAAACACTTCAACTAAAATGAAAGATATATTTGAAACATTAGAGATGTTTGTAATTAATATAAAAAATAAATTGACTTAGAAGGATAATTAGTTATATCAAGTAATAATAACTAACGTCTTGAGCTCCCCTGTATGCCTTAAATACTTTTGAGTTATTTAAAGTCGCGCAGTGCTTTATCTTAGCAAGTTTAAGGCATCTGTAAATCTAGCAAGTTTAAGGCATCTGTAAACACTTCACTTGTCAGAATGTATAAAATTGGAAGAGTTGAAGATTGAGTATACAGGGGAAGTGGAAGGCTTTTGTAGTTTCCTCGAAGTTCATATATGCCATTGCTCAAAGTTGAGGCACATGACATGGCTTATTTTTGCTCAAAATGTCAAGGATATTTTGATATATGATTGCCAGGATATGGAAGAATTAACAATGTTGGATGAAGTTCCAGCACTCAAGGCTCAAGAGTCACACATTATTAATCCTTTTGCTTTCGAAAGTGTTGGCTTGGCTTTTCGATTTGGAATCTTAATACAAAGTTCACAAAAAGTTTTCCAGCTACCGAAGCTTCCTTCAATTTGCATCTTGCATTATTTAGGAGCCTCAATTGACTGTTGACGGTTGACTCATGTATTAATTTAATAAATCAATGAATTGGCATCTTCTTTCCTAACTTTTAACTTAAAGACTCAAAACAACCAAATGCATTTTTTCTCAAAAACAAAAATTCTGTTTCTCAGCCAGAGCATTTTTCCTCAATAACCCAGAATCATTGCTTTTTCCAAATATACTTATGGGTAACGTTTGCTCACCTTCATTCTCATGTGATGACACTATTTCTCATTGCCTAGATTGCAGTGTTAGAAAAGCTGGATATATAATTGAGCTTCAAGATAATCTTATTGCCTTGCAGAGAGAGTTGAACAAGTTAATAGAAGCAAGGAATGATATCAGCATAAGGGTTATTGTTGCTGAACAG
>JAXCLQ010030135.1:6100-26789 GCA_035584115.1 Cedrela odorata | reverse complement strand
AACTGATGATAACATGTATCTTATACAATATACATATATACATATTATCACATAATACATACATATATATATATATACCATAAACTAATTAATCAAATTAATTAGTTATTAATTATAGATTTGAACATGATAATTACAACACAATTAACCATTAATTATTTGCATTTATGATCATTAACCATTATCAACAACCAAATATGCACTAATTATCAAAATTGCAACATATACAGTTGGAATTCAATACGGCCAATTTAATTAGGGTTCCATGACATCATCAACATTATTTCATCTCATGAAACAACATCAAATCATGATATTAAGACATAAAATTACATGAAAACAATAATCAATGATCAACCATTAACATGGCCGAATGCATCCATGTAATAATCATGTTCCATATTTTAAAAAATGTAAAATATCACTTAGGCTCTCATATTTTAAAAAATTATAAATTAACTCCAAATTCGGTCAAACTTGTTTTGACCAAATTTATTTTAATTTTATTTACAATTCTAAATATTGATAGAATATTGTAATTTATTTTAAGTCATATTCGAGTTATTAAATATAATTCTCAAATTGTTAAACTATTTAATGCGTAAACTGTTTATAGTTTTCGGCCTAATATCATCTCTGATGCTAACTCTCTTGGGGATAAAATTTAATCTCTCTCATAGCAAAGAAGAACATAAGTTATTGGTTGTGACCTTTTGAGTTCATTGTGGAGTTAAGTTGTGAGTTGAAATCGATCTTATCGAGTTCGTTCTAAATAATTTGGATGCTCAATGACTATGGTTATTGTCTAGCAATATGTCATAGTCCCTAAACCACAATGAAGAAACTTTTCATTAAACTTATTATGTCTAATTATACATTCTATGTAAATAATTTCCTTCCGTTCATCTAATCCCAACTAAATTAGGGCTCACTAATGTCAAAACCCTTAATTTAGTCATATGCAGATAATCAATCAATACATGCTGAACTTGTCACAACGAACTCTTTATATGACACTAGTACTTTAGCTAAAGACTTTGTTTTCAACTATTTACTAATATTCGACTAGAAACTCAAATTTGGATCGAGTCAACAAAACCTCGAAATCTACCGTATCTAGTCAACGGATTCCATATGACAATTATTTGCATCTTGGTATAAACAACACATGACCAAACCGACTTATGTGTACAAGATGTGGTTAGTCTTTTATTTATACAACATATGAACCATATGCATTTATACCTATTAACAACTATAATGTCTCAAGTTTAAGAAGTAATTAACACACTAGTATAATCATATGATAAATCATTGATAACATACTTTCATGTGATTCATCATAGCTTTGGTCACTTTCGAAAAATAGTTCTCTAATTGTCATTCCACATTAATGTCCTAATGATATGACTATCATATCACTCGTACTAATATCATCTCATGATATTCACCGAAGACATTTATTGTGCCTACTACGCAATATTATACCCAATTGATATTACTTTCGTAGGGAACAATTTTGATAATCGTATTATCTGGGCAATTCAAATGTATACTCAATCATTAGTATGATTAGAATGAGAAAACAACTTACACATATAAACAAGAAACAATTTTTTTAAAATATGTACAGTATATATTACAACATTAATTGAATATAATATACTCTAAACCGATAGTACAAATGATTTTAGAGCATACAACACGAACAGACTACTCTAGTAAAATCTTTCCAAGTGAGTAGTCTTCAAAATTTCATGAGTCACCGATGCCATTGGAAGACAACTCCTTTTAGGTGGAAAAAAGCTAGTTGGACTTGTTAGGTTGGTGTGATGTTCTTAAATTCAAAGTATTGTTATGCCTTATAAATCCATCCATTAAGGTCATCATTATCGAATCTAAAGAAGGATAGTTTGAGGTGTGGTTGGTCATTGCTGGTTCAAAAGGTGTGTAAGGTTGTGAGGATACCTTATGTGTGAAATGGTTGATTTTTGAAGGTTAATGTTCATGCTTTGGGAGGTTCGGAGGGCTTATACCTTAGTCAAGACTGCTAGTAAGGTAGCATTTACTTGATCAAAATTGGATTCGTGACGAGCTAAGGCTTCATTAACTTCATTGCGGAATTCTGCATTAGTTTTGTTGCAAGTGTCAATGGTTGGAACCACGCTCTAATACCACTTATAAGAGTAACTTTTTTTTTTTAGAGAATAAAAAAGTTTAGAGGAAGCAATTTACTCAAGTTCCCCTTTATTCGAATGGTTGAGCACTTTATATAGCCGTACATGAACACTAGAAATAATAACAAATGCATAAATTTGAGAATTAAGATAGCAACCACTAACAAGAATATTAAACTTGCTAACAAACTAATATAACAAATCTGATTTATTCAAAACATATAAAAACAACTTGGCTGGACTTCTTAATTTCTTCATTGCAAATCTCGTAAATATGGGAATCATAGTGCAACGTCCACTTCATGCATGCATGACACACATGCAACCCTAGCAGAGTAGAAAACGTAGCTGACATGTCCCCCACATCTATGCATGGAGTGCATGGCAACATGCAGACATAATGCACGTAACACAACCACCCGGAGATTCCAACTTTCTTATGTTTGTTGATTATGGTTAAACAATATAGTGTATGAGTAAAGTGATGACTTACAAAACAATAAAGGAAGTTTTAACACTTTAAAAAAATTATTAGGTGCATAGAGAATTTAACCTTTAGATTCAAGATATGGTATTGATGTAGATGCTATACCATAACTACTCTCTAAAGAGATAATATAGTCGATTTCACTTTTAAATGTGAAAGTAAACATTAAAGAATCGATCTAATTTTTTTATTTTAGAAGAAAATTTTTTTAATTTTTGTTTTTACGTAGGATTAAGTTTTCGGAATGTGAAAACCAATAAATCATAACTAAATTCTAAATTTATTCCAATTTATAACTTTGTGTTTATGTTTCATCATCTCTTATGTATTCTTGTGATTTGTTGTTAGCCATATAAATGTAAAATCTGGATTGGTCTCCTAACATAATTTAATTTATTTAAACTTTGGTATATTTATATCTAGGTGTCTCCTTTTATATGAGCATGTAATCAACATTGTACTTACGATAAAAAAAATTTATTGCGGGTTAGTAATAATTTTAGAGTATGTATAAGCATGTGTTAATAATTTTAGAGTATGCGTGAGCATATATGTGTGGGGGCGGTAGCATTTGGTAATAAATTTGCACCAAACTTCTCCAACAGTGCCTGGTTTAAGGCAACTTGAAGTTAGTTTTCTGCATGGAGAAGTTGCAGCAGAAGGCAATAAATAATCAAAAAGAAGGTTAACGTTTGGCAGACCAGTCTTCTTGACAATATATTTATGTCTCAACCATTTATTTCTTGTTCTCACGTACAAATTTCATCGTCATTGATAGCATAAGTACCCTTTGATTTAAGTACCTAATTAATCTAATTGACGATATAAATATCTTAAATTTACCATTTATGGAAACTACGAGTACTAGCTAGGTTGTTTCATCACTTTTGGGATGGTTTATACTGAGATAAGTAACAGAAAAAATCAATGATCTATGTTGAATTCAATAAGAAAGCTAAGTTTTGAACTTTTAAAGATAATAGTGATAGCATATCTTCCTCTACTTTCAAGGAGCCTGGTGGCTATTAATCCTTTTTCTTTCTATTATTTTCGTGTATATATATATATATATATATATATATATGAAAAAATATATATCTTCACTTAAATTTAGATCTATGATGATTTTCCTCCATGTATACACTATTGAAATTTATGGCGGTTATAGTTAATTTTTTAGTTTTTATTATTATTTTGAAATGTTTTTCTAAATTTGAAGCCTTCAAGATTCAGATCTGGAATATTATAAACTATAGACTAACGATTTTTGCAGAAGATTTATTATTGTATTATTTGGAAGAGTCAATCTAAAAGAGCTGAAAATAATACTTTTGGTGGAGCTCAAATTTGTCGGTAACTATGCATTTAAGAAGTTATATGCTATATATATACTTAATTTTCTCCTTATTTGTCACTTAATTTTCTCCTTATTTGTCAGTATAATTGTAATGGTATTTGACTATTGTATACAACACTGTATTATTTGACTATTGTATAATATTTATGTTGGAATGAATGAAACATCTTTTTATCTTTCAAAACAAGTAATATTTCGTATCAAAGAGTTAAAAATTCGTTAAAAATAAACTCTTTTTATTCCAATTTATTAAAGAATATGTTAAGATAATTTTTTAGAATATGTTAAGATAATTTTTTGTTTGTATGATTTAGTTTTTTTTATTAAAATATTAGTAAAATAGTATTGTCGTAGTAAGTGGGGTGGTAATGTGTTACAAAATTTGTCAAATTCGGCACAAATACTATGAAAATAGTGGATTTATGTTAATATAGTTATTAAACGAATAAAATAGATGCCACACAGTTAATAATTATGTCAGATATATTTTTTTATATAATTTTTAAAATTAGTTTTATATTTTAAATTTATTAAAATATATTTAAAAAAAGTTAAATGGATTGATACAATTACAGTTCATTTAACTTAATAATTTGATAATCGTATCGAATTAAAATTCTTAATTCTTGATATAATTATTTAACGGATTATATTTAAATTCACATTTATTTAATTGACAGAATAATATAATATAGATATGAATTGTCACTCTTAACTATAAGATAAACATCTCTCAAGTTTATGATGACATATACCATATATGTTAACAAGTTAAAAGGTTGGTAAATAATAAACTATTGTCATATTGCCAAAGATAGATATGGTAAGATAGTATTTATTACTCAACCATTTTAACCTTTTAATGTGTGCAAGAACTAATAAGATCCTTTCTTCAAAATCAACACATATAAACTCACAAATATTGTATATTCCTAAGTACAATTTTATTGTTACAAAAAATATATTCTCTAACCAAACATTTCCAAATAATGAAATTAATGATTCATAATCTATCTACATCTACATATGCCTTATTACCTATATGAAATACGCATCACAAATATCCATAACGAAAAGTCATAATAAAAAAATATTGTAAAATAAAACTCGATTATGTGAAACGTGTGTTAAAAAAAGTTATAAATAAACAACAAATAATAAAATTTATGATTCACTTTTATCACCTTTTTAACATCTAAACAAATCTCTGTTTAGACCAAAAACATCAACATAACGTTAATCTCATACGTCAAAATAATAACAATAATTAGAAAATAAACGAATATCCAAATAATAAACTCAAATAGTTCATTATTCATATAGGGTTCCGTATAAATTTAAGCGGAAAAGAGGTGGCCCTTTAAGAAATTTTTACCTTAGACTTTGCAAAGGAAACGATCAAATCCATTAAAAACCAAGAATCATTTGAAATGGACGGTCCCGATTTATGTTGGGATCTTCATCACCAAAAAATGGACAAACCCAAATCATCGACTATTGACCTCTTTGACTTTACGGGACCCACAATACCAAAAATAAAGAATTACGATCCATTTTCTTTGACTTTCCTTGATCTTCTACCTTTCAACTCTCTCTAGGAACCAAAATTTGTCAGTTCACTTATACCCACGCGACCTTTATAGATATTGTAATCACGGCAGTAGCCGAAGACAACGAATGAAATGTTAAACACGCGCGATCAATAAGCGTATGGAACTGGATAGAGAAAATGAAAAAAGAAAAAAGGTTTGACTTTATTTACACGTAGCTGCTTTGGAAAACGCATACTGGCCATTAAGGAACGTCAAGTGTTATAGAAACAGTAGACGGTGTAAGTGGCGGTAATCCGTTTCTGTCAAGGCGTAGTTAAAGTCCACGTTTACCCCGTACGGTGTAATATCAATAAATTACCAATTTATTACAAAGGAGTGAGAGAGAGAGGCAAAAAATAAAATAAAATAAAAAATAAAAGGGTTTAGAAAACAAGCAAGGCAAAGGGAAAACAAGCAAATACAGAAGGAAGGGATTTTCTGGGTTCCTCTTTTCCCAATTTCCAAAAAACACCGACCCACTGGTTTTTGGTATTTGCTCTCTTCTTCTCTGATTTCTTCATTTCATTTCATTTTTTTGGACTCTTATATACCTATAATCATGGTGGTGTGTTTGGTTGGTTGTAAGTAAGAAAGTGCAAACTTACTTCTGTTTGTTTGCTTGTTTTTCTTTTACTTGGAGATGACGCTGCAGTACTCGTTAGCTGAGTGAAAAAATCACTTCTTTATTACAATTTATTTTCAGTTTGTGTTGTTTTACTCCGTAATCTGATATATTTTAGTCGCCGCTTGTTCTGTTGGAAATTTGAGTTGCATCAATTGATTTGCTTGAGACGTTTGGATTTCGATGATGCTCGGACTTTATATATTTTAGGGTTACCATTTTTTGTCTTCTCTTTGTTTTCTAACACTGAAAATCTTTTCATTATATTTCTGATGGCAAAACGCAGGACTGGCTTAAGTGAAGAGAAGTTCAAAAGCCCTTACCCTTATTGATTGTTTTAGGTATATCTCTTACATTTCGGTCATAAAAATATTTGGTAAACAAAATGTATGGAGATTGCCAAGTGATGTCAAACATGGGAGGGAACATAGTTTCATCAGAAACAATTTTCTCCTCGCCACCGGTTCAAAACCCAAACTTCAACTTCATGCCTTTTCATTCATTTCCTCCCATAGCTCCTGTAAGTTTATTTTTTTTACTTTGCATCTTAATTTCTTTTTATTATCGGTATAGAAATATGACCCTTTTTTTTTTCTTGTTTCATGATTTATTGTTAATTTATTTAAAGAAAGAAGAGAATGAATTACTGATGAGAAGTAAAGAAGGTGTGGAGAGTGGGTCTGGGAGCGAACAGGTAGAAGAGAAATCTGCGAATGAGCTAGAGAGTAATGAGCAACAAACAACAAAGAAGAAACGGTACCACAGGCATACTGCTCGTCAGATCCAAGAAATGGAAGCGTATGTTTTATTTTTTTCTCTGAAACTTTTTTTTATTCTTCAAAAAAAAATTCTCATGCATTGAGATCTTCTCCGACTCTTCAAACTGTAAAACCATCTTTCAAAGTGCCAGAAAATTATTGTAATCCTTTTCTAACAAACATCAATATTTCTTTGACGATCTCTCCAATCTCCAGAATTAATTTTCACAGCAAAAAATAGATATTGTTTTTATGTTCGGTTTGCATCTCTCTCCCCCACTTTTCGCTACCTTACAAACCATTTCACCATTTTCTCTCATAATATTTAATAAATTAATGCTTGTTTTGCAGCTTGTTTAAGGAATGTCCACACCCAGATGACAAGCAGAGGATGAAACTGGGCCAAGAACTTGGCCTCAAGCCTCGCCAAGTCAAGTTTTGGTTCCAAAACCGGCGTACGCAGCTGAAGGTGCGCACGTTAGCCTCTACTTACCATCTTTAAATCTTTCACTTTCATTTGAACCCTAAAACTGCGCCAAGCTCTTAATTTACACGTACATACAAAACCACACGTTTCTCAAGAAAACGCGTTCATTATATCCTACTCTGCATTAAAACGTTTCAAGCTCTAAACGGCTAAACCAGGTTGCATTTGTTATCAATAATCATGAGCATTATTGAAGAAGAATCTCATTTATTTTGGATCACTGCTTGCTTATGGTCTTACTCTTACACACGGTCTGTCTACATTAATGTGCACTGGTGTGCGTATTAAACCCTTACCTGTGCATGTGCTACCCAAGAGGGTACACAGATTTAATGCTATACCATTTAGGGCTACAGTGATAAAGTCCCCATGGTCTATTCATTGAAGGGTTTGCAGATAATGTAGATGAGAGTCTATTTTGATATAGTTTTTTTATGTTGAATTTGTAAGGCACAACAAGACCGAGCTGATAATGTGATACTTAGAGCAGAGAATGACACTCTAAAGAATGAAAATTACAGACTACAAGCAGAGTTACGCAGTGTCATCTGTATTAATTGTGGGGGTCCAGCCATGCCAGGGGCATCTTCCTTCGAAGACTTTCGCCTCGAAAATGCACGACTTAGGGAAGAGGTAAAATAAATCTAGACTTCCATTTATCTTTTTTTTTTTAATTTTTTTTTTCATTTATCATTGTGTTCATGAAACCTTATGGCATTTTGCACTTCATTGAGAAACGCCTTAGTTAATTTATCACTATTTATGATACATCAACTACATTTATAATATAATTTATGTAATATATATTAAATGCACCTTCAATTTTTTAACAAAATGCTGCAACACATCAGAGAAATATATATATGTTCATGAAGAGAATCTTAGTGCAAATTTAATGTTCATTTCTGTTGCCATGAAACTTTGAACTAATTATAAGGAAAAGTGCCTTCTGAATCTTAAATGACGAAAAGTGAAATATCAATTTGAATTTGCTTGCAGTTAGAACGCTTTTGTTGTCTTGCTTCACGATATAGTGGTAGGCCAATCCAAGCTATAGCTCCGGCTCCTCCTATAATTTCACCTTCGTTGGACTTAGATATGAATATATATTCAAGGCATTTTGCGGAGCCTATGGTTACTTGTGCGGACATGATGTCCATGCCAATGCTGCCGGAAACTTCTCCCTTTCCTGAAACTAGCCTAATATTGATGGAAGAGGAGAAGTCTATTGCAATGGAGCTAGCCATCTCATCCACGGATGAGCTTGTAAAGATGTGTCAGGTAAATGAACCTCTTTGGATTCGAAACAATGAAAACGGAAAGGAAATCCTTAATCTTGAAGAGCATGCGAGGATGTTTCCATGGCCTTTAAATCTCAAGCAACACTCAAGTGAGTTCAGGACCGAAGCTACTCGAGATACTGCAGTGATTATAATGAATAGCATCACTCTCGTTGATACTTTCCTTGATGCAGTAAGTCATAAAAGTGATCAAATTTTTCTGAACTTTAAAGCAATCTATCGTTTCTCAGTAAATTCGTTCTATGTTCATTGTTTCAGAATAAATGGATGGAACTGTTCCCTTCCATTGTTGCTAGAGCGAAAACTGTTCAAGTTATTGCATCAGGAGTTTCTAGCGCAAGCGGTTCCCTTCAGCTGGTAAGCCGGAATTCTATTTTATCATCCGTCATATTGTGAATGTAAAAATTATTAGAAAATAGCCTGAGAAATATGATTTGCTCAATCACTTTTTACTTGTTATTTGAACAGATGTATGCAGAATTGCAAGTTCTTTCTCCTTTGGTGCCTACTCGGGAGGCATATTTTCTCCGCTATTGTCAACAAAATTTAGAGGAGGGAACTTGGGCCATCGTCGATTTTCCCATTGATAGTTTCCATGACAACATTCAGCCTTCCTTTCCTCTATACAGGAGAAGGCCATCTGGCTGCGTTATTCGAGACATGCCCAATGGTTACTCAAGAGTGTGCACTATTTCCTTTATTATATTATTTTCTATTTACTTTTCACATCTTAACTCAAATCGGTATTTTCCTGATTTTATTTATATGTGTATAGGTTACATGGGTTGAGCATGCAGAGATAGAAGAGAAACCCGTCAATCAGATATTCAGCCACTTTGTCTATAGTGGTATGGCATTCGGAGCAAATCGATGGTTGGCTGTCTTGCAGAGGCAATGCGAGAGAGTCGCCAGTCTAATGGCCAGAAACATAGCTGACCTAGGAGGTTCTTATATATTCTATTTTCTTTCATTGAATTTAGTTAGTGTTTATGCTTGCCAATGGTGCCAATGCTTAGTAGTTTTTTAAAATATAAATATGCTTTATTTTACTTTCATAGTATGTAGTATTAGAGATACATTTGTCAATATAGAATCATTTTCTCGAATTTATTATTAACATTTCTTTCATTTTCATTGACAGTGATACCGTCTCCAGAAGCACGTAAAAATCTGATGAGATTAGCCCAGAGAATGATAAGAACCTTCTGCGATAACATCAGCACAGCTAGCGGTCAGTCGTGGACAGCTTTGTCAGATTCATGCGCTGACACGGTAAGAATTACAACAAGAAAAATCACAGAGCCTGGTCAGCCTAATGGTGTCGTTCTCTGTGCCGTATCTACTACTTGGCTGCCTTATCCTCGCTACCAAGTCTTTGATCTCTTGAGAGATGAACGACACAGATCTCAGGTTCAATTCAACTATTCTTTTCCGTTCTTGTATTTTCAATGGAAATTAACAAAGCTCAATCTTACACTGAGGGTAAAACTATTTATTGTGCAGCAGCTGGACGTTCTTTCCAATGGGAATGCCTTACATGAGGTGGCTCACATTGCCAATGGCTCTCATCCAGGAAACTGCATCTCTCTTCTTCGAATAAATGTAAGACGTATTTTCAGGCTACAATCAAGTTTTACAATTTTTCTTCTAATTTTGTCTCTCATACATGGATGCACAAACCGAAAAGAATTGGATAAAATTGCATTGCATTGCATGCATGCAGGTTGCCAGCAATTCATCGCAGCACGTAGAGCTAATGCTGCAAGAGAGTTGTACAGACCAGTCCGGTAGTCTTGTCGTTTACACCACCATTGACGTTGACTCTATTCAACTATCAATGAGTGGCGAGGATCCATCCTGCATCCCACTCCTCCCATTAGGGTTTGTTATAAACCCAGTGGAATCCGTCAAAGAGACCAATAGCGGTGAGGGAAACTCAATCTCATCATCTGAAGAAGCAGCGAATGGACAAAATTCAGGTTGTCTACTAACTATTGGACTTCAAGTTCTTGCTAGCACAATCCCATCTGCCAAGCTTAACCTTTCAAGCGTTACCGCAATAAACAACCATTTGTGCAACACTGTGCACCAAATCACTGCTGCTCTAAGCAGTGGCTCCAGCGCCAGCTACCCTGATAACAATGGCAGCATTATAGGCTCTTGCACAGAGCCTAATGGTGCATCCAAGCAATAGGTTTAACTTTCAAGTACAAAATTGCCGAAATACTTCCCTGTCAGGAAATTCCCTTGGCTATCCGTATTTTGACGACAGACTCGAGGGTTTGGAGTTATATGACATTAAAGAGCTGCAATGGAGCTTTTCTACCATCGATTGAAGGGAAAGGTAAGTGGGGAGGTAAAGGGTAATTTGAAAGTTTAGTATGGGAAAATGTTAAATAAATTAGTGGTAGTAGTAGTAGTAGTAGTACGTTTCGGTAAATAAGAAGATACCAATTGATATTGTGTAACAAAAATCAAGTGGTAGTAGTTAGGTTTGATGATCTAATCGAATTAGCCAGAATATCTTCACCATTGATTAATGTGCGGTCGAGGGGCCGAGTAAAGGAATGAATAGGATAATATGTGATGTAGTGATAGAGGAAGTCAAGAGCGCACCAGATATTTACCCTTGGTTTTTGGTAAGGCTTTGAAAATTGAATTAATTAATTAGAAGAAGATGATGGAGGGCCTCACCAGTCAGCAAGGGTGGTGGTTCGGGTATTGACTTCCGCTTGTCGATTTGAATTTGCCTTTTGCTTTTCTTTTGATCGAATTTAATGCTCGATTGAGCTGTTTTATTCACATTAATTCTCTGTTCTCTACTCTATCTTATCCTCTCTTTTCTTCATTTCTATCTCTATCTCTCTTTCTGTGAGTGCATGTGATTTTTTAATTGATTTGAAATATGCATGCAATTATTACTAAATGTAAATGGGTTTCTTATATCTCACTAAAAGGACGAAGAAATCAAAAGAATTCGATGGAAATTTCGATACCTAATTATAAGAAAATTTTAATGGATACTGCATAAGTCATCACATTTTTTTTGTTTTGTTTTGTATTTGACTTCATTTATTTCTTTTTAATGGTATAGTTATATTAAAGCAGTAGACATTTTTAATATGTGAACTAAACATCAACTAATTGAAATAAAAAATAAAAGAATGTTAATTCTCAGTAGCAATTAATCTTGAAATTAAGCAAAATACTATGTATATCCGTGTAATAGGATCATAACATTAAAAGTGTATGGTGTTTTTACCAAATATATAACATTTTTAAAATCGCCAATTTTGTCGAAATTAATGAAAGGACTCATTCTAATGCCAACATAAAGGGACCATGAAGATTTTAATTATCGGTTCATTGTTGTCATATTCAGTAGCAAAGCGTTGTTAGGTTTTTGTTTTAGAGGCTTCTTGATGTAGGCTTTGTTCTGCACAATTGGCAGTGTGACCGCCGTATTCGAATATCTGTAAATAAAATATACAGTATTGGACGTGTTTGGATTAGTGCTGCGAATTTAAGTAATGTTTATTTTTATTGTATATTAATGTAATGAGTCCAGTGCAGAAACTACTCTAGGTTATTTATTGTTCACAATACTATTTAATTATTGAGCTAAATTGAAAATTAAGTTTTGTATTAAGCTAACATTGGTTATGTTTTGCCAATCATGTTTAGACAAGTCTATCATTGAAAGAAAATGAGACAATATAAAGTTGTGTTGGGATATGTTTAGGACTGAAATAAGGGCTCATAGACTGAAATTACAGCGGTCATTATAAAAAAACCAACCTTTTTGAGACGGCTAGTATTATTTCATAAAATCATAAATTCCTTATCAACCAAGTTTATAAATTGATAGTCTCTACATCAATGTTTGCGTGGCACTGGTGTGAGCTAGAAGCATCTAAAACCTACCAATCAACAAACCATATTTTAGATTAAATTTTTTGAAACACGAGAGCATATAATTATATACAAATTACATAACTGCTCTGCTCATTTGCACGGGTGAATTGTTGGTTATATGTCCTATGAAGGTAGTAAGATAATCGACATCGGCGAAGGTGCGACACGCGAGATCGCTTTCTGGGAAGGTGCGACACGCGAGATCGCTTTCCGGGCAAGCGACTATTAGAAACGGAAAAAAGGGAGCCACAGTCGTCACACGAACTATGCAAAAAAACTCACTTAAGGACCATATACATGTATATATGCATATTTTAAAATTTTAAATAATTTAAACAAAAAATCAACATATATAATGTACACAAATTTCTTCACCATTCAACAATGGCTTCTTAGCTAAGAGGGGAGAAGAAGAAGCACTATTGAAAATTTCAATTTCCAATTGAAATCATACTTATGAAAACAAACCCATGTTACTTTCTTTTCATCCACACAAATTGTTCAAAATAAGTTAGTGGATTACATGTAGCAACAAGCTAATGGATGGATTTCAAAATCCAATCCATTTTCATTAATCCAATTAATGCAACATAAATATCTAGCATATTATAATATTAATCATATTAATATATATATATATATTATATGCATTTATATATAAATTAAATGTAATCATCATTTTATAATGTTTGACATTCAAACATTAAATGCAAAAGACATTTTCTCTTTGTTGAATTTTTTTAATCATAATTAAAGAATTAATCTCAGCCATTGATTCAAAATGAATAGTCAAGATCTAATCAAAAATTTGACATTTGATAACATTACATGGTGTCATTTGTCAATTAAGAATCAATTTGATCAAATAAAAATTATTTAATTATTAATAAATGAACTATTTATTAATTAATATTTTGTAAGAAAATATATTTTCTTAGTTTTCAAATGTCCATAAATCATATTTTCGTAATCCGAATTATTTCTGAAATATTTCAATGCATACGTGTGCTAGCACTTCTTAGCAGGGAAATTAATTCTTTACAATAAAGAATTAAATAGTCATTCGATTAAAGTATCATAATAATATTATTAACTAACTTAATCATAATTGTATATGGCAATAACTATCATCATCAAGTAACCGATATGTGTGTGACTACCTGAGTTTACCATGAACTGGACATTAGCAGATACGAATCTTTTCGCATCACTTCAGTACAACTCCTTGTATCCAAAGTTCCCATTAATCTTTGCAACCTCCAGTAAGATGCCACGACCTCTAGACACCAACAAATGAACTCATATAATCGTACATGTATGTAGTAACGTACCTCTATTGTCGGCTCCTGATCGAGTGTGGGTCATGAAATTGTCAAACCCCTAATTCAATCATAGAAAAATGGTCTCAAATCATATACAAAATTCATATATCTGAACACATCTTTTCAAAAATACGTATTCTGACCACAGATTTCATTCACATGTATGACATGTAATATCTGAAATTTTTTGTAGAACTCATAACCTTGATATTATCTAAGTATATTAGAATTTATATTCATGATATGTTTACAACATAATATTATGAATGTAAGAGAAATTAACCGAATTTACCCATGTTTAGTTAACATGAAAACGATGTAAGATATAATATACCTATTTAAATGATTATTAACATTACCATAATTTTAAATATATTTTATAGTGTATTAAGTATTAAAACTTTAAGAAATGATATGAAGTAAATCTATAAGGGTATTTTTATAAATTTGAAAAATGTAGCCATGAAGGGTGGAATTGGAATTTCATTATCAACAAGCTTATTTTTGGAATTTTAGTTTTGGAATAAGAATATAATTAAGTAAGCTATATATTGGATATATATATATATATATAATGGGCCAATTTATTTAGTCAGGCCCAAGTTTAATATATATATATATATAAATAAGCCCAAGCCCAAGCTTATATATATATAATAAAATAAATAAATAAATAAATAACTATTATGTTGGGGTAAAATTCTTTACACAATTCTAGCCATCCATTTACTTTAATATAAGCCATCCACTTGTCACAATTTTAAGCTTGTTTTGTAAATTAGATAAGGATAAATATTAAAGTTAAGTTAGTGAAAAATGGGGTGGCAAAAGGAGGGCCATTGGATTGGGTGAATTAATCCTAATTATTCATATGTTTTAGGTAATTAAATTAATTATTATTTGATGTTACTTAGTGAAAAATTAAGTGGCTAAATGTGGTCCATTGGATTTGTTAAGTTCATTTAAGTCATCCATGTGTTTTTTAAGTAATTAAATTAATCAAATAATGGATTTTTTTTCGAATTGGAAATGCAAAACAAGTATAAGTATAAGGCAAAAAAAAATTAGAGAAGGGATAAGGATTGTAGGAAAAGAAAAAGGAAGAGAAAAGGAATAAAGAAGGAATTGGTGAGTTTTAAGTTGCTTTTAATTAGTGTTTTATTATTTTGGTGTAGTAAGCTTGCTTTTAATTAGTGTTTTATTATATTGGTGTAGTAAGTTTAGTGAGTTGTTAAAGTTAGATTATAGTAGAATTTATATTATTTATGTTAAATTATGATTAGTAAATTTGAAATGAATATTGTTATAAATTGTATATGATGTTGGAAATTGGTGGAAATTAGAACATGTGTATGGTCATAGGTATAATTGTAGTAGGAATGAAAGTTGAGCAAATTCATGGGTTAATGCCTAATTATAGTAGGAAACTAAATATGCACAAATTAATATTATTAGTGCTAAATTGTGGTAGGAAATAAGAAATAGATAAACTTATATTGTGAATGTTAAATTGTAGGTTGGATATTATGTTAATGTGTATATGGTACTTTAAATAAGTAGAATTGATGGTTATAAAATGTTATTAGCATGTGTAGGCCATGCCACCTATTACATTTTTAACACTTATGTTATTAATATTAATTTGTAGGTAAGAAATTAAGAAGCTTAATAAATTAATAAAATTGGGTGAATTTTATTAGAATTTATGATATTAGTGCAAAATTTATGTTATTAATGTTAATGTGTAATTAGAAAAAAATTAGAAATGAATATTGTATTAATTGGAGGAAAATTGAATGATGAAGGAAAGGATGGAAGGAAATGTAGTAATATATATATATATATATATATATATATAAATTGATGTTAATTGTGGAATTTGGAATGACATAATTGAGGAAATGAAATTGAATCTCGGCGATTACGGTATGCCAAGTTTGTTTGAAATATTTGAGAGTGTTTGGAAACTTGATAATGCCGGGGTTGTTGGAAAAGGAATTGATGGCAATATTGACTAGTTTCAAAAATTTTACGCCAAATGTGTTTTCTTTCGAAAATTATTGTAGTACATATATGTAGGTATATATATATATATGTGTGTGTGTGTGTATTTATATATATGTATGAATAGGTATATATAAAATAATGGAATAAAGTGAATATGGTAATAAGTCTATTTTAAGAAATTCATAAAGTGTTGAGTTTGGAAAAATGGATGTTGTAGGAATGTGGCAGTAAGAATCAATGCGTAACTAAAATAAATTATGTTAATTTAATTTTAGGTACACCTTATTGAATAGGAATACACTCAAGGAGAGCGGGAGCGGAAATAAGTAGATCATGCATACATTTTAATGTTTTGAAACTATAAGTAGATCATGCATGCATTTTAATATTTTGAAACTATGTAATATTCGATGTTATGATGAAAAATGTGATTTTAATATTTGATATGCCGATGTGATTTTAGGAAATGATTATTGAAAAGAATTGTGGATTTAAATGTTATATGCCGATATCGCATTTATAAAATAAATATGAAATGATGTCGATGTATAAATGTTTATGAATAAAAATGATTTTTTTGGCTTTAGTCATTAGTTAATGTTTATTCTGACTTGGCTGGTCGCTTGTTAAAGTAGAATTTGTGTGTTATTCATAATTCTGTTTAACTTGCTAGGCACATTTCTGTTATATTCGAAATGAAAAGAATGTCCGCTTTAAGCGGAATACGTGATCACGTTCTGAATCCGAGTCACCGTGGGTGCAGGTGACGCTAGCTGACTAAGCCATTTTGAAAATGTTTGTATTATGAATTGGTTTCTGTGTAATCAAAAAGTTTGAAACTGTATTGATCTATTTGAGTATTTATATTCTGTACCGCATTGATATGTGCAAACTTGCATGATTTACTTACTGAGATTATATCTTACCCTTTATTATAAAAATTTTATTTTTTAGAGAATAGTACGTAGAAGTGACAAAGAACGTAAGTAAAGGTTACTAAGCGTATATGAAATTTTTTGGATATATATAATCAATATATTAGCTAAGTGACAAGGAGCGTAATATGTATAGACTTATATATATAAGAACTTTTGTTAATTATAAATATTTAGGACTTATGTAATAATAGTATAGCATTCTATAATGAAATGTGAGAATGACTTTGTATTTGTAATTATGTATGGAAGAGAGTGTTACATTTAGTGGTATCAGAGTTAAGGTTTGAGATTCTGTAGACTTTAAGTTATGAAGTACTGATTTGAGGTTCTTAGATATTAAGAATGCCTGAAAATTTTGAGCATATAAACATTTGGATTAATAGGGAAACCAAAGTTTGAAATTCAGAGAATAAATTAGAAAATATAATTATAACATCGAGGGACAGAAAAGAAAGTATTGACGTCTCTAAATATAGTATTGATACATGTAAAGTAAGTATCGATACATGTAAAGAAAGTTTCGATACATGTGAAGAAAGTTTCGATACGTGTGACGAAAGAATCGATACTTTTTAAGTCAGGGAGTTTAAAATTATTTATGAACTTGCCTAGATCGATATCGTAAGGAGAAGGGATCGACACATGAAGGCAAATGTATCGATACTTAGTGTTAAATTTTTTTTTTTTTCTAAAATCAAATTCTAATGAATGGATTGATACCAAGGCTTAAAATTGTCGATACATTGCAAAGCAGATCCTAGGTTAGGATTCTATGGACTTTGGGTTAATTAAGAATAAAATAATAATAATTATTATAATAAAAGTAAAATTTTGTTAATTGGATATAATTGCAATAATTTCATAGGATTTAATTTTGTTTCACTTTGGCTGACGATGGCAAGGATAAAGTATGATCAATGGACTAGTATAAATAGAAGTGAAAATGGTATGATTGGTGGTGCTCTCTTAAAGGATTTTAAAATTTTGTGTATTACTAAGAAGAGAGCAAACCTAGCAAGAATTATTCTCCGTTATTCCCATACCAATCTAGGCCCAAGGGAAATAGAAGAAGTGGAAAAGAAAGCCCTCCTAAAAATGCCGATATATGAAAAAGATATAAATTGTAATAAATTAATAGTGTGACTTTTGTATTGGATGATGAAGTATTACAACTATAACATAGATAAGTGTTAGAAGAAGAGGTTTAGGAAAACCTTTTCAAGCAGACTAATTCAAGTAGAAAAATATAAATAAATAGCAAGAAGGATCAAGAAGATTAGATCCTTATTTGAATCGCATGAGTCAACTTTTGTAACCATGATTACAAACCTAACACGTTGAAATTTGTCACTAATACCAAAATCGAATAAACTTAAGTTATATCAAATTTTGTGGGTTCTACACCTAGGCTACCTAAACCTAAACCACTGTGCTTTTTTAAAACAGTACTTTCACCAAGCCCTCAAATAATAAAATCTTGGGCAAGGCAGAAGTATCAACCCAAGAACAAAGTAACCAACTTTTATAACGATTGAAATTTCACATGATTGTTATAATAAATCTTTGGTGACTAGAATAAAATTTTTTTGAACATGAAGGATAAACGATTTGAAATTTTAGATTATTACAACTTCAATTTGGGCTTAGAAAATACAAATTAAAAACAAGCACATTTAATTAAAAATTTTGGGCTATTTTAGTTTCAATTGGGTTTAACAAAATAAATTGTAAAATAAGCCCACATGGTGAGCAAATTTCAAGCCCAACTTAAACCCAATACTAGGTCTAACCTAAATGTAAATGGATGTTTTATTCTCTAGAATTTTCTTAATTAATCTAGAAAGAAATTATGATGTTAAGAGAGGGAAAATAGAAAACAAAAAGGGAAGAAAGAGCTAGAGATAGAAAAGAGCAATATGAGAAAAGAGAAGAAGAGAGCATTAAGGAAAATGGGAAGAAATGAGAGGGGGAAAAGAATAGCTGAGAAGAAGGAAGCCAAAATGAAACAAATGGGAGATTTGCAAATTTTTTTTTTCAATTTTTTTTTCTTGCAATTCATGGCTAGAATTTGTTGCTGAGTTGTTGATGATAGTGAACCATTTGCCTTTGTTAAACCAAGATCATGAACTTTAAGGCATTGGAGGTTAGAACTTCGACCATTCTACTTGGTTGCAGATGTGGCAGTGCTACCACTATTGGAGAATAATCGGAGGTGCCAAAAGGTTGATTTTTCACCTCTTTACCACGTGGCCAAGAAAAGGCATTAGAAAATTGTGAAGTGAGATAGCTTAAATGAAGTTGTGGTATGGATAACAGAGAAGTAGGGAGGAAAAGTGAAGAATTGAAATTGAATTCATTTGTGAGCTTAAAGCTTGTAAAAACAAGAATAGACGATATAGTAGAGGAGAATCCTAAATTTGGGATGACTTCAATTTGTGGTAAGAAGAGTAGAATAAAGGAAAGAGAGGATTGTTTTGTTTGTGATGCGGACTATTGTGGTAATTGTTTGATAAAGCGATGGGGCGATGTCGAAAGGAAGAAAATGCATTGGTTGTATTGGTAAACCTATTAATGAATGCAGGATAAGTAATTTGGGAAAATATTTGAAGATTTTATGCAGAGTTTGTAGTCCATTGGAGGTTAAGCAGATAATGAAAGCTGAGAAGGAATATGCTACCAATCAACTCAGACCTGAGTAGTTGGTTGTGAATGGTAAGTAATTAAACCACAATGAATTGACTGAGCTTCTAAGTTGTCTACTGCCTCCTCAAAAGTTAAAGTCCGACAAGTATTGTTATGATAAGATTCTAATCTATGGGAAAAAAGGGATAGGAGTGTTGTGAAGAATTTGCTTAATAACAAGAGACAAGCTGAGAAGGGGTTAAGGTTGAAGTGGAAGCAATTGGACGTGTATGGCATAAGAATTTGGTAAGAACTTTTTTGTAATTAAGAATTTTTCGAAGCTTTCAAATTTGACTTTTGTGTGCATACCGTGACATGGTATGTTTGATGATTAAATACAATTTCGAAAATGTTTAGTATTGATAATAACATTGATTTATGCATATGGCAGTGGCTAATATTTCGATGGCAATGTGTTGGTTGTGTTAGACATGAGAATTGTAAGATCGATGTGCTGTAATGCATGAAAATAGTGGCAATGCTTGATGACTTATACATAGCTGTGGACATTATGTATATATGTGTAACAACTAAAATTTGAAGTAATTGTTAAAATAAAATTTTGGTGATCGGGATAAAATTTTTTCAAGTATAACAGATAAATAATTTGAAAAGTGAGTTAATAATTTTGGTTATTATAATTTCAATTTGAGCTTAGGAAATAAAATGTAAAAGAAGCCCATTTAATAACCATTTTGGGCTAATTAAATTTGCAATTGGTGTTTGCAAAATGAATAAGTAACATAAGCCCAATTGGATGAATAGTGGCCGACCCACATGATGGAAATTAAACAAAGTCATTCTTTTTTTTTTTATTTCTTTCTTGCTTAAAGGATAATTCTTAGAAAATGCTAGAACAAAAGAGAGAAAAAAAAAACAAAACAATAAAGAAAACGGGAGAAGCAAACCTGTGAAAAAGAGGAAGAGGTGTTTGGCCGATCAAGGAAGAAAGAAAAAGAGCAAGGTGTGTTTGGCTGATCAAGAAAGAGAGAGAGAAGAGAAGAGAAACCATAGGAAGGAAAATAAAACAAGAAAAACTACAAG